>JAQIXT010000089.1:0-78546 GCA_034700445.1 Stenotaenia linearis
CACATATTCGAAGTCATCCACCAGCTCGGCGTCCTCCACGGCGACGTCCGATCCGCCAACATTCTGAGGTGGGGATCGAGATTTTACGTGGTGGACTTCGGGTTCGCCGATCCCCACTGCTCGAGTGCAGAGGATTTTTGCAAAGAGATGAACGAGGTGCGCTCGCTCCTCTCGGGACAACGGGGCGACTACTATTGATCGTCGATTTTGTTCCCGTCGCTGTTGACTATCAATTGTCAAAAAATGAATGCGGCGAAGAGGAAAAATTGAAGTTGTGCGTCGACAGCGTTTTTTTGTTTTGTTTTTTTTTCAAACTACTACTGATGCGGCAAAGTTTTCATTTTCAAGAGATTTTTTTTTTCTCGGTTATAAACGAACTTCTTATCGTGCACATTCCTGAAACGTAATAAATGATTTATATTGCATTCCAAAATTCAAAAAAATGTAAATTTACTTTTATCGATTTATTTGAATTGTTTTTTTCTTCAGATCCTTCACGATGATATCTGATTCGACAAGGTCGTCGGATACGGACGCAGCGGAAAAGTCATTTCGGCGTGCTGGCGCGGCGAGACGATTTAATTACTCTAAATTCGGTCTTGTAGCCAGAAAAATCACCAACCTCGGCCAGGTTTGAACCTGGAACCCTTGGGCCCAGAGGTGAGTGCGCTAACCACTGGTCTACCGGTGCCAACAGTTTTTACGGAATTTGTACATTTTTACATTGAAATTTGTATTATTATATTCGTGTATTTTATGGAATTTATAATTATATACGTAATATTTTATTATAATAAAAATAAATTATGCTGCAAAAGGAAAATGGTGTCGTTTAATATAAAATTACAGATCTAATTACATAATAAAAGTTATCATTATGTCCTCAGGAAGCTTCCGTAGTAAATAGTTACCCAGACCACAGACTAGACTGCGCAGTGATACACAATCTTTGGCAGATGACATAAACACGTACGTTGTAAGCCGAGTTTGTTTTGGTATGAAGCCAGTACTGCAACAGTGAGCTGGGAAAGGTATAGACCTGTGGATAAAAGAAAATGATAAAGCAACTATGAGTTGTAGGAACAAGTGACAGTCGATATTATACGATATAACATCGTTTTTCTCTTTTTTTCTTAAAGGATGAGTGAAATCAATCAGATGGAATCTATTGATACGGATATATCACATTGGGAATCTTATTTGGTCAGTTCAAAAGGAAAATTAATCTATTGCACGAGATGGCAACCGAAATCAGAACTTAAGTGAGATTTTGTTTTGATTTTTTAAATTTTTTTTTCAATTTTTTTCAATTTCAAAGTTTCGTCAACAACAAAAAAAGTTAAAATATTCATGTTGATACAATACAATTGAAAAACATGACGTTACTTCCCCATTATTGCATTTCCCACGTAGTTTTATTCTTTGAATTCGTACGTGATACAAAAAAAAATACAAATTAAATCCATCCGGGTCTAATTTTTGGACCAACTTATCACGAAATGCAATGATAACCAAATTTTTTTGTATTTTCACTCATGAATCATTTTTATTTTCAGAGCAATAATATTTCTGTGTCACGGATTTGCGGAGCATATCGGATATTACAAAGAATTAGCTCAAAAACTCGCGAGAGATTCGTATTTAGTCCTCGGCCATGATCACAGTAAGCGTAATGGCGGTAAAACCTGTAAAAGTCACGCATTTATCGATTTTAATTATTTAGTTGGACATGGTCGTAGCGAAGGCATTCGTGCTCATGTAAGCGAAGTAGACGAATATGTATTAGATGTCTTCCAACACATTGATTACATCCGAAATAAACATTTGCAACTTCCATTATTCATCGTGGGGCATTCGATGGTAAATTTTGGGTCGAAATTGAGTTTTTTTTGGGAAATATCGATTGAAGTTAATTGTTTCGTGTTTAGGGAGGAACAATAGCAATAAAAGCTGCTATGCAAAGACCATTTTTCTTCCAAGGCGTTGTTTTAGTTGCGCCAGCGATAACTTTGAATCCTGATGAAGCAACTCCTGTTAAAGTAAGTGTCGGTTGTTGATTAAAAGTTGTTTTTGTATCGAGAAATTGTGTTTTTTAGGTGATGTTAGCTAAACTTTTAGCAAAAGTCGTACCTACGTGTCCCGTTTCGCCACTACAGTTGAAGGATTTGTCTAGAGATCTTGACGAAGTACGAATTTGTGTTTTCTCTAAAGTAATTAACGTTAAACCAATTTTGTTTTTTAATTTTTGTAGATCGAATATATGAAAAATGATAATTTGAGATATCACGGTGGCGTTAGAGCTAAATGGGGCTCGGCGTTCATGACGGCGCTTCAAGTAAATAGTTTTATTTTAAATTAAAAATTAACTGTTTGAAAAATGTGATTTTTAATTGTAGGAAATTAACAATAATTTGTCATCAGTCGAGTGGCCTTTCTTGATATTACATGGGAGCAGTGATCGGATAATAGACGTCTCCGGTTCAAAAGCACTGTACAATAACGCGAATAGCAAAGACAAAACGATTAAAGTAAGGAAAATTTAAAAAAATTATATTTTCTTACTCAAAATTATTTTTTTCTTCTTCAGATTTATAAAGACGCGTATCATAATTTACTACACGACACGCAGGATATTCAAAAACAAACAGCCCAAGACATTCGAAGTTGGATCAGCGAAAGAATGACGAAATTGTTAAAGCTCAAAGGTATTGAAAGTGATGGAGAATTGTCAGTGGTGAGCTGCTGAAATTTGTTTTTAAAAACATTCATTATGTTAATTCCACATAACTTGACTCAAAATCGCATTTGAAGAACGGAACCGGTAAATTTCACGCAACTCACCACTGGAAGTTGTTAAAAATTGATATTTCTTTTATTATTGTTGTTATATATTTTTATTTTGCACGAAATTATTTCACTTTTGAATGCATTGAGTACTATAAAGCAATAACTCAACTAACTGAAGTTTCAGAGTGAGTCAATTCATATGTTGTTAAAAGTTCACTTTGGTTATGTAATTTTTTTTCAACATTTTCAATTTGCATTTCTATGATTTACTGTAGTTCAAACATCCAAGTTCAATAAATTGAATTTTGGAAAATTGCATTTTTTCATTTTTCGCACTCACGTGTGTGTATACTTATATTGTAAGGTCAAAGGATGTTGTTCGGAAGTTGATCAATTTCAACGAGTTAACTTCAATTCCCATTGAATTAATGCGCTTGAAATAGATCTTGAGAAGTATGTGATCAGGAAACACGAAATAAAAGCTATAATCACCACTCACTTGATTTTTTTCGCTGTCAAGATGAATTATGGTCGCGGACAGTAAACGTGTGTTGAATTGATGAAGAAAAATGATGTAAAAGTGAATAAAATTGCAATTGTGTCGGGAGAAATATTTCTTGTTTTATTTATTAATTTTTTTGATAACTCAATAATACAAGACTTAAAATTTTTCCCATGCATGTAGATATTACAAGTGAAAGTTGTTATTATTTATTAGTACGGAATAAAACCTGCTTAAAAATTTGAGATCACATTTCCAATATTTGATTTGAAAGGAAAGTTAATGGGAAATAAAACATCAGCTGTAAAACATAATATAACAATGCGAGTAAAATGCAAACTGCATACTGTGTATCAAGAAAAAAGTTGCATTATCTCGTACGTCTCTAAACAATTTGAGTTGAAGTGAAACAGAGGCACATTTTGTTAATACAAAAACATATTGCTTGATCAAGACATAAATACAACGCAACAAGAGTATATTATCAAGTGTTATTATTAGTTTGCATAATATTTGATCGCTCACTCGGACCTTAAACAAGTTTCCAAATTAAATTCCATTTATTATTTTTTCTTTGAGAAGAAAAAAGTAAAAATAGGAAATTATACATTGAAATGAAAGATTATTTTTTACAGTGATTAAGAAGTAACTTTGATCTTATTAATGTTTAATAAGCATCTTGCACGAATCGTTCTCTCTTTGCGTTATAACGTACTAAGTCTTAATTAATTACATTATTATTATTTTATTATTATTAGTATTATTATTAGTATAATTATTTATTATTTGTAGTATTATTATTTGATAGGAAATGAGATAATTGAATTCAAATTTGAAGGCTAAAATTGTACTGTACTTATGAGAGAAGATTTCAGTTTTTTTAATATTTTTTTTTGTAATATATATTTTGTCTTATTTATTCTCATTTTAAATTGATTTCATTTGAAACATCACAAGTGGAACTACATATAATCATCTACGATATAAAAATTACCAAGTGACACATTTCGAAGCGAAACCAAACGTTCTCGCTATAAATGTAAAGGAAAAAAGTGGATTTTCCCTTTGATAACGGGGAAATTGGCGTCAAATAGCAATTCTAGGACAAGAAAAACAAAAGGTGCGGCTAGTTTTGAAGCTATGTAAAGTATAGATTTTGATCTAAAGAGCTAGAAAGTAGTGAAATGTACAGTAAATTGAATATATTATCCATTTAATAATGAAGAAAAAAATGAATTGTCACTTGGTATAGTGGGACTATGGCTGTTATCGCTTACCAAGAAAAGAAAAAGGATCGAAATTTGAAATTTGACAACTGCACTGTACACGGAACTAATGGACAGAATCAATTACAACACAGTGGTAGGCGCACAGCCTTTGGGAAAATAAATACGAAACAATTTTCTCGTTTAGGCGTTAAACATGGTCTTCTAAAATTGCTGCGTGACGTAAACTTGATTGACTCATGTTTTCTGTGTAAATAAAAACGTGATAATATTTCTCAACGTGAATTCCCATTTCTTGCTGCCGGTTTAGTGTTGGCGTTGTATATTGTAACACGGGAGGTGATACTTGCTAATCTTAAGTGCTGAGCTGGCTGAAACCATCGACAAAAACCTACGTGGTGCGGCTGTTGGACTTAACTGGATTTTTACTTCTATTCCAAAAAGCTAATTCAAAACCAGCTTCCAGGAATTTTGTTGGTGATTCCACCGAACCCTCGACCAAACATATTGCCCACTCGCCCTACCACATTTTGAGTGGCATTCGTGAGCTTGTTCACATAGCTGTCGTCGCCAGGAGTTTCATGAACTGTGACTTTTGGACCTTTTCTTGCCTCGTCATCTTCTAAACCCGTTTCTGGATACCCTCTGATAAGAAAACCACCGTTTAAATACACCATTTCCAAAATCATGCATTGAAAAAAAGAAAAAAAAGTAATAAAACAAATAATAAAACTTTTATTAACAATAAAATCATAATAATAAAAATAAAAATCATAAACCAATAATACACATTGACTAGAACGGTTTTAGATTTGTAGTTACTCTGAATCCTCTGCATCGTGATGGCGTCCTTCGGTGACGGTCATCGTGGCTTCCTCCACTTGCAACCGACTCGTCACTGTTTGGTACGTTTTACTGTTGAGAATCTCTTCAGTAACGCCTTGCAGTTCGAAGTCAGAGTACAATTTCTGAAATTAAACCCAAAAATCAACCCAAAATCAAGAAATTTGAATGAAAAACTCGAGAAATTACCTTTGATATATGTTGGAGGGCCGTGAACTGGTAGGGATGGAGCGAATGATCGAGACGGTCAGTGAGCCACGTGCAAAGCATGTTGATGCCATCAGTGTACCACTGCTCAAAGATGATGAGGATAAACAACTCGTCCAAGACTTTTTGCCTGATCTGGTCCATGCTGTTGCGGCAGAAATTGACGTAAGCCTGTCCAAGTTCCTTCCCAGATCCAGAAACATTCTGACGATACTATTGTTATAAATAGCAGTTACTCGGTCTACGAGTAAAAAACATGCAGTATACTTACAGTGAAGCTAAGAATGGAACCTATCAGGCTGCCCTCATCGTAACGGGCTAGTTTAGCCAATGTGCTCTCGAGGATACTCAAAAGCTGGAATTAAATTAATAATTAATTAAAAATTACAAACTTTTTTTTAGTGTTTTTACTTTAGCAACGAGTCCTTGGACTATCTGGGCTGACGTCTTCTCAATGATGTCGTCAATTTTAGCATGACATTTGTGCTGTTATTGAAAATTCATATTTTTAGACAATGTTTTAGAAAGGTGTAAATGAAACGTACAACATCGATTCCGTCAACTGCACACAGTTTGAAGGACTGATTCTTCGCATCCAGTATGACATTGATCATTGTGCATATCTCGCTTGGGACGATGTAATCCGTGCTCACCCAATTTAGACCTTTTTTCATCCACTGATCAAAGCCTTTACTCGTCCTAGTGATGCACGATTCAATCATGTCACAAGCCATGAGTTTGAGCCGCTGCTCTAGGTGTTTTCCGAAAACTTCGTCCGGCCAATGCAAGTCCCGAATGAAGGATTGGAGGGCATCCAGTTTCCAAAATAAGTCCTCAGAAGTGGCACAGCCGTTGCTACAAAATTTCAAAACAAAAATTATTCAAATTTGCACTTATTTTTGTAGAAATTACTATTTTTATACACAATTTTTACCCTTTTTGCTCCCAGCGTTCTTTCTCAAAGCCTCGATGAATGGACTGTGCAATTGAAGACTCCATTAGGTCCACGTACCGAACAACTTGGGGGGCAAATGTGTCTCGCAAGTGCTGGTGGAAACGCCCATTGCACAAGTTCTCTGAAATTTCAAATCTCATTTTAACAACAATTTTTTTAAAATTAAAAAAAAAAAAATCCCCACCATCTTGTCGAAGATAGTCATTGAGAATCTGGAAGAGAGGGAAACTATCCCATGTATCAGGATGCTGCTCAGAGAGCACCGTATCCATATCAAACGCAAACAACGACCAAAAAATCTCAGCATGTTCCACTAGTAAGTCGCTGAACCACGCAAAAGCCTAGAATAAATGAAAACAAAAAAATATTGCAGAATTAAACGGGGAATTTTTTAAGTTAAAATTTAAATTAATAATACACATGAATAAAAAAGAAATAAAAATGTTGACATGCTTCTGTGCATTTAACTGAAAATGAATACAAGTTTACGCATGCATCGTTTCTAGAATATAAAATTCATAATTAATTGCGATTTCTCGTAACGTTTTGCCATTTTCGCGATTTTCTTCTAAGCTAAATGTCATGGGTGGCGAAAATTAATCATAATTCCATTTTTTTAATGGATTTAAAGCTCATTTTTCATTTTAATGGCTTCAAAAGCCATTTGTCTTGATTTTTTTCATTATTTTAACATTTGGTTTTTCTAACTAATGTTTTGGTTTTATAAATTCCGGCGCATGCGCTTAGTCATTATTAAAAAAATGGCGGCGATTATGGCAAAATCAAGGTAAGGTGTTATTTTCTATTTATGGTTAGAAATTAAGGTTTTATATAACATTTTATACCCCAATGTGTAAATACTAACACCGAAATTCATTTTGACTAAAAATAATTACATTTTTGGTAAAATGTTAAATTATTTTTGGTTACGAGAGATCTCAAAGCATCTAATGAAACGTTGAATTCATTTGCTTCTTATAAATTTCAATGCAACTGAAATAGAATATATGAATGAATAATTTGCACAAAAGCTGAATTTCTGGTGCAACCATAACAGTTAATACTCGCATGCATTACCAAATTCATAAGAACATGACTTGCATGCAATTTTTCAAGAAACTGAGAATGAAATGAAAGAAATGAATCATTCATCTCTGAAATATGTGCATTGAAGATAAATCACCTAGCAAAAAGAAAATTTGAAAATAGAAATAAATTTATTCATTATCGAGACATGAACCAGTGCTTTTGAAACTTTTGATGTAAAAAAATTAAATTGAATTATGCACATACTTACTTTATCCTTCAGATTTACATAATGAAGGAAAACAAAGATTAAGTTTGTTTTTCTTAATTTTGATTCAAGAATCAGTTAAAGAAGGGATAGAATTGAAAAATTATAAAAATTATAAAAATTAAAAAACCAATTTTCCAAAAATTTAAAATGAAAAAAGTTATTTTAAATTTTATTGATTTTAAACAAACACAAAAAGTCAGAATTAATTTTTTCAGTTTGTCACGATCAATCATTGCGCACGCAGGTGGTAGCACTCGAGCTCGTAATCTCATTTTAAAATTTAAATTTTCTAAAAAATTTAAATTAATTTGCTCATATAAAAATATTTTGCCAGACATTAAGGAACAGTTGCACCAATCTTAGTTTATCGTTAACGTGTAGTAACTGATGTTGGTGCAACTGGCCCTTCATATCTAGTTTAAGTTATGCCACGATGACTTTTCTTGGACATAATTTTATCTAATTAAAGCCTTTAATTGCGGGCCCCCTATTTTTATAAAATAAACCATTTATTTTATGAAAATGAAGGGCCTGAAATGACTTGTTGCTTAAGGGCCCAAAAAGATTCTATGCCACTTGCCCATATTTGGTCATATTTGGTCATAGTTGGATCAGATTTTGTGTTTCAATAAGGAATCTAGTTCGCGCAATTCTAATGGTCCCTTTAATCGAACCGTGACATTGTAAGAAGAAAACAAAGTAGGAAGAAACAATAGAATACACAATACGATATAAATAGAAGTAGAAGAATTCAAACACTCACCGATCGAAAAGCCTATACAAAGCATAATTGGGCGCACATCAACGAAAGGAGAGGAGGGCACATCAAGAAACGGATACATCAAGGAAAAGATACAATATGTATAAAAATACAAGCAGAAAAACACAATTAGTACAACAAAAACATGCAGACTGTAAGCCATCATCTGTTAGATCATCATCTGAAAACACAACTGCCAAAAAGCCAAACACTTTGATTGAATTTTGAATGAGCATAATAAGAAATGAAAATTTTCTACAACCTTCTATGATCTAAGTTAATAAGTTACTATAATTCAAATTCAATTTCTTCACCAATAGCATTCTGGCATCTCAGAATTAGTGAAATTATTGGACCTAAAATATTGTTATCAAGTCAACTTCCTCGATAAATTCTCTTGTCAATACAAACAAGAGTGGAAAATCTTTGTTGGGTCATGTGACAATCAAACATTTTCATAAAAATGAATGAATTAATGCTCTGTAAGACCAATAAGCCTTGATGCATTATAAGTGTCACAGATATCCCAGGGGTGTTCAATAAATGTCATGATTTCTTCATTTCCTTCCTTCAGCAATTTTGATATCATGATTTTTCTGATTTCCCTTGATTTATAAATCAAAATCAAGCCCTGTATGAGATTCCAGTATTATCGAACCCCTGGATTAGCCGCTATGTCCAAGCAGCTTAATTAGAGGAATGTGACTTTTATCAGAACTCTAATATTATATAAATACATAAACCTGTGAAATAATTTCTATAAATACATATAATTCAATAATAAGAAAAATTATATTCCAATACAATTATTGATATATGATAAAAATACCTCAGCGTAGTGTTCTTCGTTTTGTTGAAGTAAATCGACACAAAGCTCAGCTAGATGAATCAGGTCCTCTAATTTCTTGCTGGATGATACCTGCACCTCCCCACTTAAGTCCTCTGTGGATAAAAAAACATAGCAATTTACAACCGGAAACAATTTCCACAATATAAGCACACAAATAGAAATTTTTATTGTCACCTTGTACATTCCTGTCTTCATCCAGAACAAAAACAAAGCGCAAGAGAAAAATAAATATTTCATTGCCAATACAAAGACATTAGCAAAACACAAAAACACAATTAATAACCGATCGGAAACCAGGATTCTGGATTCCGGTCGGTTAGTTTTCCAGACTTTGGCATAACATTAGGAAATTTCACTCTTGGTTCTGGAATTATCACAATTCCATGACCAATTGTGATTTTTTGGGTGAATATTCAATTGTTCTTACCTTCCACCTTTGCTTCTGCAGACAACCGGGTGTAATTTACAAGTGCTGCATTTTCTAAACATTTTTTGATCATAGTTCTAACTTCTTCAGGTGGGACGGGAGTCACAATATCTTTCATGAGGACCTGATGTAATGACATGATGAATTAATTAGGAAATTTGAAAAGATAAGATTTGACATACCCTTTCAAGTAGAGACAGCGTAGCTTTCAGAGCTCCTTCTGGACGCCCAAAAGGAAAACAGTAGCTAAAGAATGATAAAACAAAAATTAGTTGACAATGAAAGGTAAAATGTCTATCGAAGAGATATTCGCCTACCGAAAATTAGTGATCTGATTCTCGAGTAAAACTCTTAGTCGTTCTTTGATAACCTGGAACTGGTCCTTCTCCTCCTGGGTTACAGTGCCAATACCGTCAGGCCTAAAAGAACAAAAGTAGAAATTAAATTCAAATCGAGCTACCAATTTCTCAGATCTTAAACTTTTTCAACTAAAAAAAGAGGTAAAGAGCAGAAAAGAATGAAAAGTGTTGTTAAAAGTCACAAAAAAGTAACCTTGGTTCCTCTGAAGAAGACCTACAGTACATTGAGAAACAAATGAGGTTTGTAGTTTATTAGGAAGTAGGCAGAAGAAGTGAAATAATTAGTGAGAGCAATGCAAGTTATTGAAAATGGTTCAAAAGTAGTGAGCAAATTGATCTTCTCACCTGTTGCCATGAACATGGGAGGCACAGAAAGCAAAGCTGTAATGTATTAACGTTGGGTCAATCATGTAGTTTTTTTCTGCTCGATCGAGCAAATCGTTGAGGTAGCATAAGTGTCGGTAACACCCGCGCACCCCATAACGAGCGCAGTATTCATCAAGTACAAACACCTGACCTGGACTGAACCAGCCCTGAGTTAAATAAGTTATGTTAGTTTTAGTAATTGATTATCAGAAATCTAAACTCTTAAAAATAGATGTGTCATGCACTAGTAAGTTAATATTAGTGAAAGACATTTTTAAGAGTATAGACAATAAGGAGTTGAAAAATAAAGCGATTATCTTGATGATACAAATAATGGGATTCGTTCTAATACTATTCCACTTGATCGTACGTTAATAATTGTAATGAAATTAATGGAGGAGAAAATTGTTATGTCCAAGAGAGACCGGAGTTGGGTATCGGTGTTTCGCCTTATTTTTCAAATCCCTTAATGATTTTCAAGTTGAATGTTGAATGCTTACCAATGAGCAGAAAGCGTCATTTATGCGAAAATCCAGAGTCAGAGTTTGTAGCATTCGAAAAAGTGTTGCGTGATCGAATTTACAAGGATCGGCACTAATGAATTCATCCATGCCGTGTTTTCGAGCTCGGTCAGCATCTGGTAGTAAAAGTTGATCAATGTTTATCACTTTCATCCAACTGATTAGGTCCGCCCATAATCATAGCGAGGAAGATAAAAATTTTGAATTTCCTTTGGATGAAAGTGTTGTTTGCTGGACATAATAAATGTATTAGATACAACTAAATCTACTATCACTTCCATTCTTCAACAAGACACTCTGAAAATTCAGTCGTTGCTAACCAAATACACTGAAATCTGATCATAATTGTACATTTGTATGCGAGCAACTTATTATCAAACTTAAGCTCACATTCAAATGTACTCCATCTGTCCTAGAACCTACATCGCTCAGGTCACGTATGGCCTTTGTAGCCGCTTGTGACCTTAAGCAGTATTCCTTCCTTCCTTCTTTCCTACATCACTTCCACTGTTGTCAATATATCAATACCTTGATGGCCAGAAAATTATTTTGTATTGGAATTGCTTCCAATAGGAATAACTTTGAAAATAACTTGAAAATAAAAAAATTCAATAAACAAAAACCAACTTCCTCTCTTCGAACTTTGGAAAGTCCATTTAGAACTTCCTGTTCAACTTAATCTGATTTCTACATTTTAAATAAGTTCCTGCCCGATCTTGTTTCTTTTTTCAATGAATTTGAAGTTAATCCTGCTCAAACTTGTTCCTCAATACCCAACATTAACAACATTTGTCCCTATACCACTACTTTCAACTAACTACACTCAAATATTTGCACTTTATACAAGAACCTGCAATAATTCCAACCTTGACTGGAAACTTCCAACAAACCATTGGAACCAATCAAGATAGTAATTATTGCACACTCGATGCCACTTGAAAACAATATTTACCTCCTTGCATTTTGGAAATGGTCGAATTTTTGCCGACCGGAGCAATAGGCGGAGTGGGTTTGTGCGACTGGCCGGTCGCACGATACATTGCCATTACCCACAAATGGCATTCGTTTTCGTCATTACTGGCAAAAAGAACACTGTCACCTTCCTTGACAGCATTAAAAAAAAATCTTCCTCCTTCAAGGTCTGCAAAATAAATTGAAATTATAAAATAAACACGTCATATTGTAGAAAAACATTGTAAACCTGGTATGGGTTCGATGTAGTCCACAGTATAACCATCCAGCTGCATCATTTCAGTTGGTTCTGATTTTTTATCTCTATACGTACACATGGCAAAGGTGTACTGAGACACTTGCACCAGCACGAAGTAGCGTTTCTTCCATTTCTTCCACACCTGCTTCCCTTGAGCGTACAAATTTCTGTAATTCATTTATAAAATCATTCACGCTTGGCGTATAAACACAATACTCAGCAAAAGTCATATTAGATGCATAAATGAGACATTCTTATACCTTTAAAGACACAAACAATGTCTCCATTCACGTACCTTATGGCTTTTTATACATTTTTACAAATTGTCTTATTACCCGCAGTGTTTCATGTTGGGGGGCCGATCCATTCTGCAAGCAATTTTAATGCGCAGATCTTGATCGGTTGCATTCTTTGGAACAGTCATTTTGTGCCATTCGGGAGCTTTGGACCCAAGTGGCGTCGGATGTAGAACCACTTTGCCTAATTCTTTGTCATCCAGGCTCAGCATCCCGGCGCTTTCGGTGTACAGCTTCACTTTGACTACGGGCAGAGGTTGTGTGGTAGTGAAATCTCCTTGTGTGTCCCACCTAATCAGATCAATTGATTTCAACTACACCTACTACTAGAACCCATCAAATAATTACATGGGTTTTGAGGCCTCTGCCTGGTCAGTTTGAAGCTTTTCTCCTCCTTCCACTTCCATCGTGCAATAAACAATGCGATTGGAAGGCAAGGATTTGAGGCCTTTCACTTCCATGACCACAACCTAATAAAATAGAAAAAAAGTCAAATTTTTTATGCTGGAAATTCAATCTTCCAAAACATCCATTAACTGCACTTAGACATTATTAAGCATTATCTTAAGCAGCTACTTTCACTCCTATCATAATGCCGGTCCTGCAGCTGAGCGACAAATTGCATTTTTTCATGTCGTTCCAAGAATACTCAGAAAACTTACTAAAGCAAGTTAACGGCTTTTGTAAATATTTAGATTTGTGTATAGTTTTTGATATTGTGACAGGTCGCCTTTGGCCATAATAGCTATATTACTTACTAAATATAAACAATAATAAATTGATATTATTTTTACTGCTGTTTTATGATTAATAAGGCCATGAAAAGATATTTTAAGGCCCCAAGTTATAGTTGACTCGGCTTATCGATAAATCCAGCTCTCGCGAGTTTTATCGTGCCACGTTCGCACGATTAAAAGCAGCTGCAGTGTTTTCGCCGAATAAAATATGATGGAATTTGAGGAATTCTTTCATTACCTCCAAGGTGAAGGATAACACCACGTCCAGCTTGGACAACGTCGTTTCACTGTCCTCGGAGCTCCCTTCCATTTTTGATAGGGAGGCCTGAGATCTATGGCGACAATGCAAACATGAAATTATAATCCACAATTTGATTAGAAAATGAAAAAAATGACAGAAAATGAATATTCTCAGCACCTGGTGAGAAAGCAAAAACAATACCAGTGAGTTAGTTGTGTCCATCAACTAAAAGAAAATTGTTATTTTTCATTTAAGCGAATCGAAAAACCAAAAAATGTAAAAATGTTAATCAAATATTTAATTAGGGAATAAATAATTTAAGCAGAAAAAAAGTGGTACAAGATAAAAATGTATGGTGGTGTATTTTTATTCTACCTGCCTTAATATGGAAGCTCTTCTGCGGCTAAAATTTGGGTGCGGCAAAAAGAAAATATAAAAGAAAACAAACAAATCTATTAGCGAACTACTGGTAAAAGCAATTTATAATAATAATAAAAATAATATCAATTAAATATAAAGTTGCAGTCTAATCAACAACCAGAACTGTTAATAAAAAACAAATACCAATAGTTGAAACAAAAAACAAATGGACAGTACTGTACATTCAATGGGCATGTAGAAACTACAACTTCATGCTTAGGACCACAATCTCAAGACATGAACCAAAACATACAAATGAGCTTGCAAATCTAATATTCCTTTACTTTAATTTTATCTAACTGTATCTTGTTGGGTCAATTTGATGTACATGTGTGGCATTTCAATTTGAGTATTGTATTGATATGGCTACTTTGCTTGCTGCAATGCAGCTCAATGCAAAGTGATGTGATGTAAATGTGTTGCTCAGGGTGTAGATCTGCATCTAAATTTGTTTTTGGTTTGTGGAATGACATTTCTGAGTGTTTCTGATTTCATTATCAGACTGTCAGTGAGATTATTGTTAAATAATGGTGAATCAATTAAGATTTTACAGTGATAAAGGAAATTTTTTGTTGTAAGAAAGTGCAGAGCTTGGTGAAGACAAAGTTCAATATTGTTTTTGTGCTTTGTCTTAATAGATTAAAACAATAAAGCTGTGCTTTGTTAGTCACTAAGTTTGTTTTGTGTTAAAGGAGAAAAGGCACAAAGGTTTTTATTTTGAATTCAGATCTTGTGCTAAGAGATGTAAAAAACATGCAGAAAAAAGATGCTGCAGTATTCTGTAGCTAGGAGTTGAAGAACAAGAATTTTTTCATCAAAAGCAAAATGCAACTTGAAAATTCACATGCACTAATATGAAATAACAGGCCCATTGAAATGCAAGCATGATCTGACGAGAGAAAAAAAAACTTGCAGTGCTTTCAAAAAAGACCAGAAAAGTAAAAAAAAAAAGCAGAATTAGAAGAAATAAAGTGGAACTAATTTATTTAGTATTGTGTATACATGAAAATGTTGAAAGTGGCTCATTCTGCCCATTACATGAACTGTGTTGCCCATTTGTTCGAATTGCAACTTCAATTTTCCATGTTGCAGTGACACTAAAGCCTAGTTTGCTGACAAATCATTTTTCGGGAAATGTCAAAAACAAACCACCACTTGGATTTCCAGTAATTGGGATCGCAAAGTTTGACTTGGCAGAGCTACTTAGAGATAGTTCTCTCACTTGCAACAAAACTCGCTCACAAACTAGGCTTCGGCGTAAACAAATACCGTATTTCATCAATTCTAAGACGCCATCGATTCTAAGACGCACCCCAACTTCTTTGGGAGTCTTTAAATTGTCAAAAATGTGCGTCTTAGGATCGATGAAATACGGTATCACAAAACCATATATGTAACGTGGTAAAATGTGCTCATTGACAATGTATTCGATCACATTACACACAGATAATACAATAATACAACAAATAATAATAAAAAACAAAACCGATGCTCTTCTTCTCGTACCTGTGGTTATAGCGGCGCAGTTTCTGCAATCCGTACTTAGAATCAGTGCTACCCTTTGACACGGGCAGGCTCTCCAAGTTGGCCATCAGCAAATTAATGGAAGATCTTAGCTCTTCCAAGTACAGACTTTCCATTTCTTTCAACACAAAACGTGGCATAAGTTTCCGATTCTGCAACGATTCAAAATAAATTTCCTTTCGCATAAAATAATTCGATTTTCCTTTATACCCGCTCCATTTCCTGCACTTTCTGCATACGTCCATCCAGTTCTCTTCGGATGGCTGCCGCTTGTTCATCAGCTGAGTCCAACTATGGAAATAGAATTAGATATAAGTGAATAAAAGATATTTTTAGGCATCTTTTCAAAAACACCATAACAGCATTTTCATAACTCCATTCGAGCGTTGCCTGCAGCGAGACAACAGCGTTCTATTCGGTAATGAGGAAACTGAATCCAAACAAGCCTAGGCCCTTAATTCAGAGTTGCTTGAATGATTACGTTCGAGCGATCGGTCGTGGAACGCTAGATTATGGTTCAATAAATAAAATTTATGGCTTTCTAATATCGCTTTCGCACTTTATGTATGCGGTAACTTTACTCTAATTATCAAATCCAGACTAAATTGTTGGTCTAGTTCCTTGCAGACTGCATTAAACTCACTAACACAGTGAACTTTCACCTCTTGCATCAGCTCTTCTGGCCAATGAACTGTGCTGGCATCGGAACAACAACAACAGTTAAATTGGCGCAGCCAACTTACATCAACTCACTTGATTTTTAAAGCTAGCTTAATGTAAGCTGTTTGTTTATTTCACTTGACGTAATTCCAAGTTCGGAAGACTGATCAAGGTTCGAACTTTCGTTCTTGATTAATGAAAACATTTTTGGCAAATACTTTCGCAGTAGTTCATCATTTTTTACTTAAATTAATGCTTAAAGGGCCTTATTATCTGGTAGTAAAACTATTTTCCACTTCTTCGCTTGCGAAAACACAGGAATTCATTTCTAGCCTAAAAATCAAAATTGGTTTTTTGCCAGTTCGTGAACGGTTCATTAATTTTACATTTACTTTACTATATCAAGTGTAATTGGGCACAAAGATGTTTGTTTTCAAAGTGCTTTTACAGAGCATGTCTTCAATCAAACAAATTAACCAGATGATGAAAACAAAAAACACGAAGAGCGTGCAAAATAACACCACTAAAACTTAACGGCAAAGTAAATATCCAATAAAATCCATCATCAAAACATTATTCACCGATACAGGAATGCAGAATGAGGGAATAAAAACACTTAAGCGTGCCAGCAACTAAACTATACATGATCTGTAACAAGACCCAAAATCAATAACCCAGCCTTAAATAAGACTCTACTTGCGGTCTTTGCTCAAGTTCAATAGCATCGAATGTAACATACCGGAACAATATAATGACAAGCTAAGAATCTGTAAAACAGAAAAAAGGTGATGCTAAAACCACCTGAGTTGTCACAGTAACAAACAATTTCACCGCTCGAGCGGTTTCCATTAAGCGGATAAAATTTTTCTCTTTAGTGAGATTTTTGGGGAAAAAAAATGAATATCAAAACTAGAACTGCCAATATAAAGTTAGGGGTATAGACCAGACCAAAGTTGGCCAATAAATTTATTCTAAGACCCCAGGGAACCAAACAGCAATGGAGACGGATTTGCCGGTCTTCGAAGGCACATCCTCGATACAAATTTAATTATAGAAAAAGAGTAAATAAAAAACAATTCATAGAACTGGATTGTAGAATCGGGGAAGCTGGCAGCAAACGAAGTTTGGAAATCCGCTTTTTGCTGCGGTTTCTATCGAATACTGCTATAAATAGACTCTTTTAAGCGTAGTCATAAATGAGAGTAAACAGCTTTATAAACATTTGCAAATCACAAATTAGTAGAGTTATTGAATAATTTATTGCATCATGTTGAGCCAGGTCTTATTAGTTTATGACATTGTAAATGCCTTAATGCCACTATTTAGAAATCCATTTGATCATCAAGTTTACATCATCAAGAATTCTTGGCTTTATGAACACAAATTTGGTTCAAATGGAATTTCAAATTCAAAAGCTGTAGCCATGATGAGACAGCGAAGATGGCAAAGCAAGTGTCATAAACTAGGATTTCCCAGGCCAGCACCAAAACTGTAAAAGGCTTTCCGGCCCGAGGTGGTTCGCTCAGTTTGCTTATGGCCTGGCTACAACATCCAATAGAGGAAAAAAGATGTTGTTGAAGTTGCTATGCCACATAACGGAGTCGGACAAACAACCGAACATGTCCGATTCCTAATGATAAAACAGCAACTTCAAACGTCTTTTTTCTTGTCGAGTGATTGTCACTCAGTCCTAACAGGACAGTAAAACTAGATTCACACTTGTGTTCACACTTGAAGTTGAAGTTGCAGTAAAGCAGGATGGTCAGAAGAAATAATGCGCAAAACTCGCTCGATCCGTATCTAGTCGTCAGCCATTTTAAGCGAATAGCTTCTTGGCACACGATGATAGATGAATGATTTGATTGGCTGCACACAAGACAGAGATTTACTGAAACATCAGTGCTTTCTGTAATTGCAACTTCAAGTGAGCCAACCCTTTATTCCTATTTAAAATAAAATAAAAAAATTAGAATTTTAAGTTTCAATTTCTCTTTACAAAACCAAACTAGAAATAATAGACTTCCTGTTTGGGGGATGGCACAATAGATGGCAAACAATGGAAGTGTCTATCAAGGTGTTATTTATACCTAAGATTTAACAAAGGACTGTAATTACCAATATATTTTAACAAGAGACTTGCAAACAGTTTTAAATTAGCTCTGGGTTTTATGAGGAGAACAAAAGAATAAAAACTTTTAAACTTGGTTGTTGAATACAAACCATTTCTAGAGAACCATGTGACTCATAAAATTTACATGACAAAGCAGTTTTAACTGGGAACATTCAATGAAGTGATTTAGTAGTAACTAAACGTATTTAGTATCCATTAAAGTCTTTTTAAGCATAAAATTCAATCAGATTTATTCAACACTGCAACTTCACTTTGAGTTAAACAATTTCTTTGTTATTCTAGTACCAGATTGGGTGGGATCCCAGACATCAGTTTGATTAAAGCATCTTGGAGACATCAAAGAGACGGAAACTCTTAGAAAAGATATAAATGCCATAGAGACAACAAATATAAGCTGATATCCTTAATGGGTTTATCCTGCTTGAATTTGTTGCTGGGGTCTAGTTTCAGACATTGACAATATCCTGTTCGATGTTACGGATATTAAGTTTTGTCGGAAATTATTAACATTTTTTTAGACTTGTGTAAATATTTTGATTTGTGTAAAGTTTTTTTGTTTTTGTGACAGGTCGCGTATGGCCATCACAGCCTCCAGCGACTTTAACCGATAAACCTAGAGATTTAGCATGCCAAGAAAATCTCTCGGCCTGTAAGTGGTTTGTGTCTTCAGTTTATTCGCTCTTTCATCGAACAAGTAAACCAATTATTCATCTATCGATCAGAACTAATCACCTGCTAATCTCTTTGTGGGCATATCACCTCCACAGTCTGAGCTCAATTGAGTGGCATTTAATTATCTCCTTTAAATGTCTCTATTGTGGATATTCTAAACCTGTCACCGTCACCTTTTCTTGCATAAAACCAGTTTAAAGCAAATTTGAAAAAGATAATAACTTGGAACTGTACTTTCCAAACAAAAATAGCATCAATCAATATCAAATAGCACTTATTTTTAGTTTAAAATGAAACTTTGTGCGTAGATAAATTTATCAAATTCTTACGCAACTTAATTACCGCTTTGTAAATCCGCTCCGAAGAATCCGAATTTGTTTCCATCAAATTCCTGTTTAATTTAGAATTTAAATTAAGATAACTGTAACTGCCAAATGTACATTTGTATTAAAAAAAACAACAGACATGCTAAATATGCAATGAAACTTATTCATTAGCAAAACACTTTTGTTAATTAACACATTACAAGGGACAGATTTAAAGTACACTTGTAAAATATTGCAGTTGATTTATCATTCGGCGGAAGTGGAAATTATTGTTGACAATAAATTTCAAAGTAGGCCTGTTCTCGGTTCAGTCGCTTCACCCACTTTGGTCCACTGTACAACTTTAACGTTGCTGAAAGTGACGCAACTTGAGCTAAAGTGATGCGGGACAAAATGTCGCTCGCTGTCTCGAACAGTAAAATAAAAATAGATCTACTCGCTTCATAATAAAAGCTGCAAACGTCAGTACAGTTTGTTTATGATAATAATAAATTGCTAGAAACTTGTGTGCAATTTATTGTTATCAAAAATGTTTTGTTTTCTCACAGACCACATGTGGAAGTGAATTATTTCACTATTACTAGACTAGACTTCGCCTACTTTGTGATTTTTAGTGCCATTTTTATTACTCTGTATTGATTGTATGCAAAATTAATATTTCTGGATAAAAATTCAATCAATTCCATTCCAATACTCCTAAATACTGATTTAACTCCACCGTAAAGCGAAGATTACAATAAAGATGAAGTTTCGTGCATGCGCATGAGTCGCTTTGAAAATCTCAATTGAAATTCAAGCCAAATGTAAAACTCGCTTTCGCTTTGTCGAAAAGCATGTCACGGCATTGTAAACCAGTATTTAGAAGGTTTTTGGCACAGTTTGTCTTTGGAGTACACTCTGATATTTTTTGAGTTATTTTACAGATAACAAGTTAATGAACTTTGATATTTTTTGGCTCGATATCATTACGAGTAGGATTCGCGCCAAAAACACGCTCAGCGGCACGGTTCAGTAGCCGGTTCGTAAACGACTGCACAATCTGTTACGCAGACGTGAAAAAAAATGTTCCATCGAAAAAAGTCTCCGGCGACAGATTTGTGAGGCAATCTTTCGTCTATCAAAAGTGAAAAGTGATTTCTTAATTCCAAAAATAAATCTGAAAGTAAAATAAAGATAATTTAATTTTATGAATTTTAATTTAGATCAACCTTGACCGTACCGGAGCGTATATTCGGCGGCGAATTATCAATTGTAATATCTAGTGGAGGAATGTAAGTTTTATCTAGACTGATAAGGAATTTTTTATGACTTTAATTTATTTTTTTTTTTAGGGAAAGGAATTTGCTCGGCGACGTTTTGATGTTTTTGTCTTGTGCAAATATGTTTATGGATGGAATTTGATTTTGAGTTTGATTTGAAGAAAGTTGTGGTTTTATCTACTTTAAGTCAAGTGGGACTGACGTTATTTAGTCTTTCTTTCTTTTCTTGTATGGCTTATTTCCATTTGCGTGGGAAAAAATGCTCATTACTTTCAGCGGTGAATATAATGCCCATACCAACATCTACACAAATTTACTAAATAACAAAGAAAATAGTTCTTGAAATGGGGGGAAGAAGCTAATTTTTGTTTACATAATTAGTAGAACAAAGGAAACATAAAATGCAACATTAAAAATGTCATTCAGAAACAAAACCTAATGCCGAACCCGCACTTTGCTCAACTCCAAGAAGTCACTATTATGTCATTACTACATTATAAGCAACAGTTACAGGTGTTTAGTCTTTCCAAAATTACCCAGGCAGCACCAATTCAGATTTAAGGCCTCACAGATATAGAATGTCTATATAGACATTTTATATCTGTGAGATATGTCTGCGACATAAAAAAATGATTATAACTACGATTTTAAACCAAATTGTCTTGATAAAATTAATATAGAATCTCTATATTTCTGACATACAGCAGAGATATGGAAAATCTGTAAAAGAACCAACCTAAAAGAAATCATATTTTCTATATCTCTGCCATACAGTTTGTCAGAAATATAGAGATTCTGTAATAATTATTAGAGAGTTTGCGGAGAACAAAACTTATGACCTGTAACTTATAAATTCCATGTTAATTATAAGTTATATTTATTAACATGGAATTTATAAGTTATAAAACATAAATTTTGTTTTCCGCAAACTCTTTATTATGCTAAAAGAAATAAGACTTTCTACATCTCTGCCTTATTGCAACGATATAGAAATCTCTATATTAATTTTAAGAAATTTCTGCATCAAGATTTTGATATGCATAATTATACAACAAAAAATAATACTTGTTTATGATTAAAATTTCATTTTGTGATGTAAATGTTTTTTTTCTTTCTTTTCACCAATTTTGATAAAAAATATAATACTATATCATAAAAATATAGAAAACATACAGAAGATATATGGATTTCTATTTCTATTCTATATTTGTGTGAAATAGATGTCCATATCTCTGAGAAACTAAAACCACGACCATTTTGACTTCTCAGCTATTTCTCTTACAAATCTCATCCAACTGCAACTATATCTCTCAGATTTAGAGAAATTGCCGAGTTATATCTCTCAGATATATCTCACATATAACTGTGCTACCTGGGTATCTTCCAAAACCCCTGTTTTCAAGAAAATGTTAAAAGTAAGCCTAAGCGGTGAATATTTTAAGCTTCGCATACATTCTATTCAATCAAACAATGCCTTTAATTTTTAATTCGATTAGCTTCATCCCATTTTTAAGACCCTTAAGTCAAAAGGCATGTTTGTGAAGGAATATTTGATTTGATGATGGAATTTATGTATTATTCAGCGAAAATTTCAAATAATGGTTTGAGGTTTCAACCACGGTTTCCGCTCGTATCGAAGACCGTGGATTGAAACCCATTTATTCCAGATAAGTTCCAGAATTGGCGAGAGATTTTGATGCCACAAAGTCAGCGGGTTTGCGGTCATTATCTCAGAATGGTTCGCCACAAACCAAGTGTGAGCTTATATTTTTAAAGGTATAAACTTAAATGATAAAGTAAAAAACTGTTTTTGCCCTTTAATTTAATTTTTTTTTTAAAAATGAAAAAATCAATGAAAATCAATATGATTTATTTGATTTTTTCACTTTTTGTTAAATTGAGCGTGAATCGTGTCTCTTAAAGGAGACTTTTTATTGGGTCGTCCTCTTTAAAACTACGGCATTAATGCTATTTAAGGCTTGAGAGAAATTTGCGCAATAAAACATTACACTAACTTCTCTCCATGTTAATATTACATCAACATCCATAGAATGTCGATTGTACACCTGCGAACGAGCTGTTTACTCGCGAGTGCATCAAGTTTCTCAACTTGTGGAGAAAAATAAAAATAAAGGTTTCGCCCATTACGACTGTTTGTTCGTTTCCACGTAATTTGCCGAAGACAAAAACAGTATTAGATCAAACGTATTTTTAGAAGAGAAAAATTACTCAATACTCTTGTAAACAGGTATTTCCAATTACTCAACGTCGATCAATATTTCGCGTAAAAGCGTAAAAAGTTGAACTTTGTCGACTTTCTCGCTTTAACGGTGAAATATGACTTTACGACGCACTCGAAGGGAGATTTTCGGCTTTAAAAAAGTCTCAATTAAGATTTGAAGAGCTCGCACGACAGCCACGACAAAAATGCGCCCTCGAATGCCAATTGGGTTGGAAATAGGGGAAATAAGCTGCGCGAGATTTAAGTTTAAGCGGTTCCTGGAGAGAAAGGAGATTGATTAGTTTGTGAGACTCGGTCTCACCTGCAAGGCGTTGAACAGGAGCTGGTGTTCGAACTTCTTGACATGCAAGATGTTTTGAAACATGTCGTAGAGCTGCTCCTTGCTCATGATGAGCTCGGAGGCAACGTTCGGGGTGGGCCGGGTCGGTGCCTTCCTGGTGTCCTCTTCGCCTCGGGTGATCGCATCGAATTTGGTCATCCAGGACGACAGGACCGTCTCTTTGCTGAGGCCATCTATCTCGGGGAGGCTGCGCACTCGCTTCTCTATGTTATTCTTAAAAACTTCTCGGAAGTCGTGCTGTGAGCAGGCGCCGCTTTGCACCATTTTCAGCACGCGATCGCTTCGTAAGAACACGTCGAAATAACTCTGCACCGCATTCTGGAACGCTTCGTCCGCCACGATTCCCGTCTCTCCCTTGAGAAACGCCTGAAACCGGCTCTGGATCGTCTCCAGCTGCGACTTCGAGATCTTGTTCTGGCGTCGCGTCAAATCCGTCGGTTGTTTGGCGTTGAACGGATACGCGACACACCGAATGACAAATACATATAATTGTAAACGCCGTTTTCTCTCCTCCTCTTCCCTCTCCTGCTTGTCCAAGTCCCCGTCTACCTTGTCCTTCTCGCTCACCACCGATGGGCTCGGACTCGACGGTCGGGCGAAACTGTTAGAACGGGAATGCGTGCTGCCCGCCACGCTCAACGTGTCGACGGTGCCGCTTGCCGGTGACATGTTCCGGGTTAGGGAACCCGAACTGGGCAGCTCCAATGCACCTGTCGATCCCGTTCTAGCCGCTTCGGAGCTCTCCTCCTCTATCATCTCGTTGTCCGACTCCTCTTCGCTTGACGATGGCTCCAGCATGCTTCTTGGCAAACAAATTCAACAAATTTGTTTTAATTTTAATGCGCAAACGCTGAGCAGTGGAGAACGAAATTTCAAACAAATGTTTACAATTACAAGCATCAGATTGATTGATTTTTTTTTCTGTTTTTTTTTTTTTTTTTAACTTTTCTATCGCGTCAAACTTGTTTACGGCGTCATTGCAGCACTTGACGAATCAACCGAATAGCAACAGCGGAAAATGAAGAAACGGGTCAAACGGGAGACGACGCCAATCTGCCAGAACACACGACTCGATCTCGAATGTTTGCTGTCCCTCTTTTCGGCTTTTACAGCTTTCTTCCGATCGCTCCTGAATTCACTCCCTTTCCGCCTGCGTTTTCTTTATGCAATCGTGAAAAATTACACATGATCTAAAACTACAGACCGAATTCGGTGAGTGGCGGCCAAAAGCAACGATACTGCGATTGCGGCGCGTATTCCCTGCAGTGGTTCCCGAGCTAGGCACGCAAAGTCGTGGAACGTCCGTTTCCAGCTCGCTTTTGATCGGGCGCGCAGGTGACGTCACCTGTGCTTAGAGCCAGGATTGGTCTGTGGACGAACTAACTTTGGCCAGCACGCAACTCTGTAGTTACGATCGATTGGTTTTGATTGAAATTTGAAAATAAATTCTGGTTTTTATTCGGAAAAGCAATTTATGTGATTTTGGGGTTTGTTTTGTGAGTTTTATTGGTTGTTGGACGTCTCGAAGTGAGGCGAGGCGAAAACGAAGTGGAAAGAAGAGCAAAGTGAAAGATCAAACCGAGAAATAGCGAAACGTTCCATAAGTGGTGGCGAAGAGCAACATTTCTAATCTCTTTGCAAAGGTTCTTGTTAATTCAACTCGATCGTTGAATAGAGATATAAAATCATCAAATTATTTATTTACACAAACAAACAAAAACAAAAATAATAATATCCGTAATTTTAAAAAAATTTCCAAAAAATCCAAAAATTCAAAAAATAGTAAAATAAAAACAACAACTCTCTTTTGACCTTCGAAAATCAATTTCCCGGCACCCCGATACCCTCTAACCTCGCAGGAAAGCCGACCACCATTGGATACACGCAAACGCATCACTGCGCCTCGCTGCCCTACAGCGCATGCGGACGGATTTAAAAACTAAACATTCATCACCAGGAACGATCAATCCCAACATACCTGACTAAAACCGACCCAAACCTAACTCAAAGCTAAACAATACAACCCCAAACTCCCCAAATCTCACCAAAACAACCCAAACTAATTTATTCCACCAAAACACACCACAAAAATTGAAAAAAAAATCAAATTTAATTTCCATTTTTCCACATCAAGACCAATCACGCCAGGCAACCGAGGCATCTGCGACCATCGGGTAGATACAAAAGTGTTATAGAATCAGACTCGTCTGACATCATGCGCTTGCTATTACACGCACCAATTTCGTTCTAGATCCGTTCTTTTACTGCAGTAAACCCCGTACATGAGACGTTCAATGGCCGCCATTGTATTTTGATGAGTGAACTTCTCTTGTTCCGATGTTGATGCAGCGAAATGATATCTTGAAGGATATATGATCAATTGAAGTGTTCGAACAAATCGCCAATTCATCTCACAACCGTAACGACGATTAATAGTCAAGAAACTGCAGAGATTTAACGGAAATACACGTATATGTAGCGTGCGTAGCAGCCGATTTTATTTATTTAAAAAAACGAGGGAATTCGCCACAAGAGCCACAATGGTGAGTTTGTTTTATTCGTGAAAACACTTGATCTTGACATCTTTGTAGGAAGGCGGCCAGTTTTCGAATCGAAAAATCGCAGCATTTAATTGGAAAGGTGTAATATGTAAAACGGACGATTTAAATTACTTCCTTCTCAAATTCAATTTGCAGCAGCTTGAGCCGCCATTATTGTTCAGGGTTGTCAACACAAATAACGAGGTTGAGATGGGACCGAATTGAAAGCACAGAACCGATAACAAACTGCTCGAACGTCGACGAATTCCGATTTAATTCGATATAAGCGACCAACGGAAATTTGAATTTTTATTTCTACTTTTTCCCGATTCGTGCTCGCGTTCGTACCTCGTTCGCTGTTTAATACCGCTCGAAATTAACGTTTTTCGTGGTTTTTTTCCACCGTGTTTGATATGAGCTCGTATTTTGAAAGCGAAGGTAGGAAAAAACGTCTTTCGGGCGTTAGGCCTAACGCTATGGCGTTGAAGGTTACTCGCTAAGCCTAATTTTCGTTGGTCTGTGCTCGGAAATGTCGTTGATGGATGTGCAGAGTGTTGTTTGGTTTTGGAAATAAAGTTTCGTGTGTTTTAAAGTGATTTTTTTACCGTTTTGTGTTGGATTAATGATGGAGTAGTTGCTCCATGACGTATTAGCCCTCTGGCCTGTAGTTAGGCTTAGTTATTACGTTGAGTCGTTGCATATTTCTTTCTTATCTTTTTTTCTTCTTTATGGGCTGGGGAGGATATAAAATGTGGGGAATGTACGTCCGAAATTAGGGGATTTATTGTTTCGTTTTTTTTTTGTTTTTTTTTTTACCTGTGATTTTTATTTTTCCGGAAATTTCTAAATTTAGTAACGTTGCAAGGTAATTTTTTTATCGCGTTGCTTAAATATGGAGATATTAGTTGGAAATGGGGTGGAAGTGGGTGTTTTCGAAGTCGAATTGAAGAGAAATGAATATTTCGCGTCGAAATAGGTGAAAATGTTTACGGCGCTCAAAAAAATATGGCGCTCGTAAATATGGCGCTCGTGAAGAAAGGTGTCCGTGAGATTCGAGAGAAATGCGATTTTGCGTGGTAAACTCGTTTTGAGAGTAAAACGGGACTCGGATTTGCTTTTTTTGCCCAAGAATGTTTTGCGTTTATGTTTTTGTTTTCCAGTTTTTGGAAAAGGCGATACGAATATCGATTTTTTTCTCGTCTTTTTTTAGGACGGGCGAGTGCGGTTTGCTCTATCACAACCGGCGTAATTGCTTTCGTTTATGTTTTATTTTTAAAATAAAAGTGATAGCAAGTATTATTTACTTGAGTTATGTTTTTTTCTTTTGACGTTTTTTAAGAATTTGAAATTTGAAGTCGCGATAAGATTTCAGGTCATAGATAAATTTTCCTTTTTTTCTTTTTTTTCTTTTTTTTTGAGGAGGAAAAAAAATGGAATTAATTTAGATTTTTTTATTTAAGGCCCGGCGGTTGAATTTCATCACCAGTTATTGTGTGCCATCACAACGCATGCTGCTGTCAACTTAATCGGAAGAATAGGGAGGCATGAATATGAGCATCATCCTCCAAATTGGAGCTTCGCATTTCAGTTCGGCGGTACCTAATAAAGGCACCGAAGCCGATATCATTAATGAAACGGGTTCAGAGTAAGGATTTGTGAAAATTATAGCGATTTTTTGTCACCGATCGCTTAATTTCAGGTCTAATTTCGCGGAAACGAGTGCGATTAACTGCGGAAGTGTCACGAAGCTGCCTACGGTTACATCGCTCACAACGTATCCGAATTGTTGCGGATTACCTTATCAGGTATTTTGTTTCCTTGTTTTTGCTTTTGTTTTGGATTGTGTTGGGGAATGGTGTGATTTTTTTGGTGATTGGGGGGTGAATTGAGCTGTTTTGGTTTTGTTTTGACGGGTTTAGGTAATTTTAGCTTTAAAAATGGGACGAAAATGGTTGTTTTTTTGTTTACGATAGCGTGTTGTTGTAAGATATCAGTAATTTTGAAAGTACAAGTGTTTTTTTTGTTGTTTTTGAACCTAGTTTTGCAAGAATCTATGGGTTTTTAATTTTTTTTTCTTTTTAATTTTGTGTTTTTTGTAAGAAAAAAGCCAAGTTATTTCAAAATCCTTAATACCTAATAAACCTACAAATATTTTTGTTCGTTCAAAGTTTTTCAAAAACGAGACGATTTAAGTTCAAAAATCAGACAAAAATTAACAGATAGCAATTTTTTGACTGATATTTACTTCTTAAAGCCGAAAACCGTTAAATTATCAATTCTATGTCCACAAAAATATCTTAACTGACATTTTTTGGGGTAATTTCCAGTTATTTATTCCTCGATCACAAATTAAAGCCTAACAACAAAAACAAAATTTCTAACTCAACTTTTTTGATTGCTCATTTATTCAGGATCATAATTATGGCGCTCCACCTCCGCCCACACCGCCTCAGTCTCCGACAAAACTAACGAGTGCTTTGGACGAGGACACCAGCACCTCGGTGGTCACCACAAGCACGACAAACGAAGACGATGGGCCCGAAGAAGAATCCGTCACTCGATGCATTTGTGAATTCGAACACGACGACGAATACATGATCTGTTGTGATAAATGCTCGTAAGTGGAAAAAAAATGGAAAAATGAAATTTTTTTGAAAAAAAATTTTTTTTAGTGTCTGGCAACACGTCGACTGTATGGGACTGGACAGGAACAATATTCCGGAAACGTACATGTGCGAGAAATGTGAGCCGCGGAAGGTGGACAGGCAGAAGGCGAAAGCCCTGCAGATGCGCAAAAAGGAGGAAATGACAAACGACTCCAGTTCTGACGAAACGGGCGATGAGAATTCAGAGTTGAAGTCCGTCGGCGGGTCAGGGAAAGGACGGAAAGTGAAGAGGAGGAAAAAGGACAAGTTGGAAGAGAAGATGCAGACGACGCCGTTGAAGAGAGTCAGACGGAGGATCAAAGAAAGGGTGGATCAGAGGAGGCCGACTACCAGAAAAAGGGTTAATTTTGATGGAATTTCGCGGGGAATTGTCGATTTACGACAATTTTCCGCGATTTTTTTGTTATTTTTCTTGTTTTTCGACGTTTAAAATGGTTGTTTAGGTACTTTTTTGAACAATTGTGTGGTTTTTTTTGCATTTATTTTGACCGAAATGAACATTCTAAACGTTTTCTTCGAATTTTTAAAGGTTTTGTTGACTTTTTTTAATGATTGGCTTTTTTTTTCTTTAATTTTGTAGCGTAAAAGTAAATGCATGGAAGTCAGTGGTCACATCAATGAAAACACACGCGATTCGTGGGACCTGAACATCAAAGAGTGGACGGAGAAATACGAAGAAGCAGAGACGAATCAATACAGTCCAGAAGTCCATCTTCAAGTGAGTAACCTCAAGTTTAATGGACAGCACGAAGAACTGGCGCGGAAAGTGGCCGAACATCCAAGAATACAGCTGTGCCACGTGTCAGACGTGTCCAAAACATCGAAGGTAAACGGAAATTTCAAACTTCTGACGTTTCTGAAATTAATTTTTAATTTAATTTCGTTTTAGGGTCTGTTGGCTTCGACCGATATTCGTTCGGGACAAATTCTATGCGAATGTCGAGGGAAATTTCTACTGCTCTCTCAATTTCAACAACAAAATGCACTGTTTAATAGCCGGAGTCATCCATTTGTGTTGTTTTATACGTTACAAAAAGGACAAGAAGACGTTTGTGTCGACTGTCGGACGTACGGGAACGATTCTCGATTCGTTAGGCGGTCGTGTTCCCCGAATGCGGAAGTAAGTGAGAGGATTTTTAGAAACGAATTTGTTCTGATTGAATTTTTTTGCTCAGGTGCACCATGTCATCGAAAGCGGATCGTTACATTTATACATTATGTCATTAAAGAATATTTTACGAAATGAAGAAATCACCATCGCTTTTGACTGTGACATTTGGTATTTATAGATTTTTATTTAAAAAATTAAATTTTTTGTTAAAAATTTTTTTTTTTTAAATTTTAGGACCGACGACATCGAATGCGCATGCTTAAAAACAAACTGTGCGCTTTTAACTCATGTAAAAAGGAACGGGATAGTGGAACGCATGTACGTACCTTTATCTCACCCCAACCGTGACCTTCCTCACAAGAATTTTCAATCTCGCAGGAATTTGGAAAGGAAAGTAAAACGGGTTAAGAGATCGTTAACGACGGAAAGCGACGGCGACCAGACTTCAACGGCGGGCGCAAGCTTATCAACAACAAAACCCTGCAAAACCTCACCCCTCCGCGTCTCCCAGAGCAACGTACAATGCGAGCGGATCGTCGTCGACGAAAGCGTGGACAGAGAATCGGACTCGGCTCAGGGCAACTCGCTGCCGAACCAGAGTAACGAGGAGACCGAAACGGAAGAACAAGCGTCGGATAGGCGGAAAAAAATGGTGATTTCGGCCAAGCGTTTACCCCGCGAAAAGATTTTCATTAACCCTTTGATCCCGCAGACGAGGGAAGAGAGGAAAATGGAGGCGATCATGAAAGCGTTCGCGCGGATGGAGAAAACGCAGCAGCGGCGGCAGGAAGCGCTCGCGAGGTTGGCGCAGAAGAAAGAGGATCAAGAAACGAAGAAAAAGGAAGACGATAAGAGACCCGGGAGTTTCGAAACGGTGAACGCCGATGCGGGCGATGGCGGCGAGGAAGTGACACTGACTCCCACTTACGTGGCCACCGGTGAATGTGTGCAATCTGGGGACGAGACGAAAACGGTGAAACTGCGGAAAGGCAAGAAGAGAAAGAATTCGGGGACCCCGGTGCGACGGAGGAGTCGAATAAACAGTGGCGGCTCGGACATTCTGTCGCCGGACGAGAGCAGCACGAGCGGACACAGTTTGCTGCCGGTCGCGGCCCCACCACCACCGCCGCCGCCGCCGCCGCCGCCTCCGCCAGCCGTGGCTCCGCAAGCGACTTTGGAGCTGACGCCCGCCACACTCATTCCGGTTAACAATGGGTTCAAATTCCCGAAAACGAAAAAGGTAATAAATCGGGTTTTCGTTGCCCCAGTGTGGCGCGAGTTATTGCTGCTTGGGGTGCATAAATTTCGGGGTTTCGGGTGATGTGATCGGTGACGGAGACGGCGAGTTATGGCCCCGGGTCGCCAGTTCGTTTTAAGACACCCGCGATGCTTATCTTGACTGATGACGATGCAAAACGATGGGAAAATAAAATTCTCATGTCAACCTAGACGGGGATTGGCTGAAATTTGATTTACATGACGTAATTTTATACAATTGGGTCGTTGGCTCGTTTTTAAGGTGAAATTCGCAGTTATTGCGGTATTTTATCGAGGGAAATTCATAAGGTAAAATTCTAACGGGACAGATAACGTGGAGTAATGCAGTTGCATTGCTTTGCGTTATCGCTTTTTTTTTTTCAATTTTGTTGGTGGTGTAAGTGAAATTATATTTATCGAGTGTGGAATCGAGCCAAAGTGTGGTTTTAGCGTTTTTTAGGAAATAATTATACGAATGTATGTCGATGCTAAATTTAGCTAAATTTAATATATAATTTGAAGGGATTGTTTTAGAGTGGTTTGTTGATTTTCTTTGTTTAGTAGCTACATTCCAAAACGTGCGTGTGTGTGGTACTGGTTTGTAATTATAATTTTTTTATTTTAAAGTGGGGTAATTTAGTGCTGATTTGTAAAATTGATGCAATTGTACGAAATTCTAAGAAATTCTATGAAATCATGGCTTCATTTCGACCGTAAATGGTAGGTTTAATCGAATTTGATTTCAGGTGTGACGAAAATTGAATTTCTAATAATTTATTATATTTGATTAAATTTGTGATAAAAAAATTGAATTTTGAATTGAAGGTTTAGTTGTAGTGTTATTTAAACAAATGGATGCGTTGCTATTGTTGCGTAGAAAATGGTGGATTTCTTGTTTTCTACGTTTTCGTTTTTATTAATTAATTGATTGGTGTGTTTTGGAATGTAGCTTTGAATGCAATTAGTCGGTTTGGGTCGAATGAACATTTTCTTTGCAGTTAATGATGACAGAATGGTTTAGTGAATCGACAGAACCGAACGTTCAGCCACTGACAATTAAAACCGAGCCTCAAGATTTCACTACCGCCAGCCCCACGTGCTACATCCGGTCTGCCCGAAGTCCGACGGGGATCAGCCAGGCCCACCTGAGGCGATCGAGTGGCGGCGCGGCCGCCGCACAAACATCAAGACAATCGTCCGACAGCTCGATGGGATCTGCGAAGAAGAGGTGGTTGAGACAGGCCATGTGCGAAGAAGTGGAGACCACCGACCAACCTTCTCCTTTTGCCAACGGGTCCCTCAGCCCACCACCCATCGCCAACAGCCCCAGCACTTCGCCTTCGGCGCTCGATTTAGTGACCCCGCTGAAAAAGAGACGTTTACCTCGCGAATCCATGTCGTTCGACATGCTCTGCTCGTCACCTCCGTCCACGCCCTCGCCGTCGGTCAGCGGGCAGGTGGACTCGTCGTTCGGCGTCGCGTCGCAGAGGCCGACGGGGAGTCTGGACTATGAGGAAGTGCACTACGACATGGAGCCGGCAGAGATGCCCAAGGAGGCGGAGGTCAACGTGTGCGGCAGCGACGAGGCGGAGGCAGAAGCGGAAGCGGAAGCCGAGGCCGACACGGAGACGATGGACGCGGTGAGCAGTGCGTTCGACGCCTCGGGGTGCGCAGACGAGTCGGAGAACGCGGTGGTCAGCAGCGGGGAGTTGGAGGAGAACAGCGTGTGCAGTATGGCCGAGGCGAACTCGATCGAGCCGGCCGAGAGCGAGCCGGAGCAGGCGAACTGCAGCGAGGAGTGCTCGTCGACGAAACAGAGCCCGGACGTGGTCGAGAGCAGCGAGAAGAGCGACGGGGACTGCACGACGAGCGACGTGACGGCGCAGGCAGACTCGAGCTCGGAGAGGCAGCTCGAGGTGGGCGAGTCGACGAACGACGAGCACGTGACAACGAGCAACGCGACGACGTGCAACGCGGAGACGACGCCGAGCGGCGACGAGGCGGTCGAGGCGGGGGAACCGGACTCGGAGCCGGCGCAAGTCGTGCCGACCAAACCCGACTCGTCCGCCACGTCGGTCAAACACGCGGTCACGGCGTCGGGCGACGGGGACGTGGTCGACTCGGAGCCGCCGAGCCAGGGGCCGGCGATCTCGTCGTCGGCGGCGGTCGAGGAGGTGAGCACGACGCAGATATCGAGCACGAGTGTGGACAATGTGTGTTCGACGAGCGCCGGGTCGAGCCAGACGATAAAGCGAAAAGTTTCGTTGCTCGAGTACCGAAAGAGGAAACTGGGAAATCAAACGTCGAAAAGTGGTGCGAGTGGTGCGTCGTTGGCGGTGCCTTCTACCTCTAGCAGTACTATAGCAGTGTCTAGTACGGTGGCTACGCTCAGCCCCACTGATTTGTCGGTACCGCCACAACTGTTGACTCTTCCCTTGTTCCAGTCTGGGCCCGTCGAAACGACGAATGGTGGGTTTGAATTTTGAAGAAAAAAAATTTTTTTTTAAATGAAATTTTTTTGTAGATCCGAAGAAAGATGGTCAGAGTAGGGAGGACGATCCGACGTGGAGTAGTAATCCGACTACTCTCGAGCAGCAACGGGAGAATTTGACGCAGAGATTACGAAGGGAGTTTGGACTGAATACGGACGACGATGCAGAAGCGGAGAAACAAGGTTCGTTCGAGATTAAAAGCATTTCGGAGATTTTTTTAAAAAAATTTTTGTTTAGGACTCGAGACGGGCTCGCCGCAAACCGCCCGAACCGTCGGTTGCTATCTGCCGCATCCTTCGGGCTCACAAACACCGGTCGTGCGAGCAGGTATCACTTGTTTCGATTAATCGAGATAACGTGACCTCCACAGATAGTTATCAATAAAAACGTTTTTTCTAGCCGTGCCCGTCGTGCGGAACATTCCGACCATAATTGGAATCACCGGCTACCAGCCACCTCGCGTTCTGCATCCGCCTGCTCCCGGCACCCAACAACAGTACGCCTATCAACAGTATCCGTCGGGATTGTATGTGCCTAGGCAGCAATTTGCACCAAATTCGCAGGTAGATGGATTTTTCGAATTAATTTCACGGTTTGGTCTCACGATTTCCTCTTCCTCTTCCTCGCAGGTGGTGACGCAGTACGGCAGTGCAGCTTTGCCGTCGCAACCCACGAGGCCGGCCTTGGCAATCAGACCACAAATGAATGCGATAACGCAAGTGACACGGACTTTGGTGATAGGAGGTCAGGCACCTCCTTTACCTGCATATGGTGAACAAGTACTTCCAGCTATGCACGTGCAACCTGTTCATTTAACCACAAGACCATCGCACCCTCCTCCACCCATTTTACCTGTTCGTTATTTTGTTTTTACGTTAAAGCGTCGATGCACGTTAAAAAATTGATTTAAAATGTCAACGTGCAACGAAGCTTTTGATTCTGATTTGTGTAAATTCAAAATTGTAATTTTTCTTTTTATTTTTAGTCACAAGTGTTCCACGACACACAGTACACCAACAGCAGCAGCAGTACTAGCAATAACAACAGTAGCAGTTCAGCGCGGCAACAAACGTGCTACAAGCAAGGGTATTACAAGTGATGGTAATAAAACCGTTACGAGAGACTGCGAACAAATGAACAGTTTAGCTTTCTTTTTTTGCTATACTTTAAAAAAAAAGGAAAAAAAATTTTTTTTAAAGAATTTTTTCTTTCGTTTGTAAGTGTGGGACTGCACATAGGAGTTTTTCTAATATTTTTTAAAAAAATTGTAAACAATGTGTTGCTATTCGCAACATCCTTAAGTGTTCCCTCCTACTGCTAATGTACAGTATGTAAATTTTGTTTAAACTAACAAAACTTTTTACGTTTTTTTAAATTTCGTTTGTTTTTAAGTTTTGTTTAATTTTTTTTTAAATTAACATTTTAGTGTCGGTAGAAAATTTCATTTTTTTTAATGTTATTTTAAGGTATTTGTGAAAACATGGATTGTAAATTGTGCCATGTTTTTGTTAGTTTTTATTTTTGTCACTTAAAGTTCTTATATTTACTGGTAAAAAGAAAAATTGAAAAAAAAATCTTTCGTGGAGTTTTCTAATTGATGTCATGTGATTATTTTTGTATAGCGTTCATCATTCATGTGGCTTTTATCTTTGAAAGTGGACTGTGGTTTTACATTTCTAAACGGTTGTCGGAAGAGAATTTCATTATCTTTTAAAGAAATTGTCGAGAAAATAGGAGCAGTGCTAAAATTCATCTCTGGTTCACGTGTAAATTGTCCACAAATCGTCTCGTGACATTTTTAAATTAACAATTGTCAGTGAATGAATTTTTTTTAATTATTATTATTAATTTTCTAGTTTTTAAAAGAGGTAGAGCTGAGAAGTTATTGCAGTGTGAATAATCAACCCGCTCATATATTTCCATATTGAACTCGATGATGACTTTGTATTCTTGCATATTAATCCGTTCTCGATGTTAGGCAAAAGAAAGTATGTGGTAAAGGAATCACGAAATCTGTGGAAAAAGTTAACACGTATTTTATACGAATTTCGCCTAGTGAATACGAGGTTAAAGTCGCCTCGCACTATCGGTGTAAATATTTTTTTTCAGTGTCGGTAATGACGCAAAAATACAAAAGGAATGGAAAATTTAAGCTCAACTTGGAAAAAAATGTATTTGTACAGATCATTAAAATGGAAGTCTATAAATTTCTCGTGTCGACTCACTTTTATTTCAACTTTAAATGATTAACTGAAGAACTAATGAGAGGAAAATTTCCATGTTTTGCAATTGCGCAGTTTCTCGCTTCCAAGTTCCAACTTCCAGTTGGGAAGTTACAATCTTCCAATTTATTTACTTCTTTAATCGAATATATTGAATTTTGGAGTTTAGAGTAGACAAAATTCAGTCTCGGTGTCAATCTTCCAACAAATATCCTATCTTATCGATTAAGTTGGAATATTCAATCGTATTAAACAAGTTCCAACATTGGAACTGTCAATTATTCCAATTTGGAACTTCGCCTCGAGCTTCACTGCATTTTTAAAGCATAAACAAATCTCAGGTCCAAGAACTTTGGAATTTTATTTTTATATTTTATTATCATTACAAATTAATACATCACGTCCATTCAATTAAACATTTTTTTGTGGCATTTAGTAAGCATTATCATACTCATCACGACGATAACGTGGGTAAGGAGGATAATAACCAGGGTGATAACGCTCGGACCTAACGTTTCCGTAGTTACTGCTTTTTCCTTTCTGGAACTGCTGGGCGAAATCGTCGGCTCTATCCCCGTGGCTTCTATCGGTTTCCACGTGTTGTTGGAAGTCGTTGTGTTTACTTTGGCTTTTTTGTTGTTTCTTCCCGTACGCGTTGTCGTTGTCAAATCCGCCTTCTTTAAATTCACTGGAAGCTGGAGACGACATTACGTAACCAACTATACACAGCGCAAAAATACCGGAAAGAAATACGATTTTCATTTCTGAAAATAAAAGTATTTTTTTTGAGCGAAAAGGGAATGTTGGAACTCGTAAAGAAAAACGTTATAATAAAAAAGAAAATTCCTAACCAACTCAGGGAAATTTTATAATAACTTTACTGCAAGCTATTAAAACTTTATAATAAGATTTTGATATCAAATCTCTTTTTATTAACATACTATATCACTTTTTAAAACAATCTTATGTCCTATTGACTCTACTTACCAGATTATATTTCAAATTTTAATAAAACACATAAATAACAGTTTCTGATCGCAAGAATGAATCTCGCATAGAAAAATCTCAAATAATTCATAAACACTTAATCAGAGCCTGTGAATGATCTGTTGCTTCTATAATTTATACTTACTTTCGATTTAGTTGAACCCTGGGTAAGCGAATGTACAGAGCAATTTATCTGCACATATATATATACATCTACATGTGTGTATATTGACCAACTAAAGTTATATAGAAGCAAATGAAGTATAAAATAATTAATGACTAGATTGTGTAGCTCGAAATAATAGTTTAATTAATTGCGTTTTATATTTCTAATAAAACTTAATAGCGAATTTAACGATTTCATTTCCAGATGGCAATATAATTTAGTCATAAAAGTTGAATATTTATTTTGCTAGTTAAAGAATTTTTCTATAGTTATTTTAGAATTTTTAATATTAAGAATTTCATAATTTCTTTCATGTTTGGTGAAAGTTACAACCTCAAGTTAGGCTTCACTGCAATAAAGTTCAGTAAGTTCAGTAAGTTCAGTAAGTTCAGTACGTTCAGTAACAATTTTTATAAAAATTCTATAAAACATGATAAATTACAATGAAAATCTTATTTATGTATTTTTAACTTCATGTTATATAAACAATAAATAAATTATAATATAGTGTGAAAATTTTTTAAAAAATGTTTTAAATGTTTTAAAAAAAATGTTTTTAAACATCTAAAATAATTCCATTAGAAAGATAAGACCTTGTTTATACACAACTTTGACCTAATTGACTCAAAAAGATAAAAACTGAACTTTAAATCTTTATTTTCAGCACTGATTGGTACAGATTCAATCTCTATCTCTTAAATAACATTTGGCAAATCAGTTTGTTACCACAAATATCATTCCTAACCCACATAACAAAGATTAGAAACAAACAGAAACTTAAAGAAACTTAATCATATATTCAATCCCCACTAACAACAACAGCGCCGTAAGCGACCGTAAGCATAACTTTATCATGAATAGGGTCACATTTTATGACGTAATTACAATTTCTTTGTGATTGGCCGTAGCGTTCACCATTTTGCCGCTAGGACAGAAAGACTTCCATTCAACGCCATTTGTATGGTAGAAATCAACATCCAACGAGCCTTTCGTGCAGAATACGTCTAATAACAATTATTGCATACAATATTAATTAATTTTTCAAGGTAAGAATAAAAAAAACAAAACATCGCACGTAAAAAAAAAAAAAAAATCGCATATAAATTATCGAAAATGTCAGTTAAACATGGCTACTTGCGTAGGCATTGATTTCCTGCACGTCTGTTTCCATATTCGAATTTGACTCTCTCTTTTATAGGTACACGTATTTAATCCGGTGTCACAGTAGCTTTAGACGTCATGAACGTCGATTCAATTGATTATTCGTCGACTGATCAGAGGAATCAGGATTATTCTCGGGAAAGAAACAGGTAATAAACACAAAAGTGCTCTTCAATTGAAAATTAACTTTATTTCTTAATTACAGTTCGTGGGACATTTACGCGCAGCAAAATCAAGATAATTTTTATGATCAAAATCAAAAGTCAAGCTCGAATGAACGCGATCGACAACGCAGTCGCGACAGGTTTGTGTTTTTGTTTGAAAATGTTGGAAAATTCGACCGAATTTGTGATTTTTTGAATTTTCTTTAGAACGCGAAGAAGGGACCGTGATAGAGATAAAGATCGGGATCGAAGTAGTCGGTACAGTCGGGATAAAGAGAGAGATCGGAGTCAAAATAGGCACGACAGTGACGACTATTATGACGATGTAATTTGAGTTTTTTTTTTTAATTTCCTTATCTGTGAAATTGAAGTTTTGTTGAATGTGTAGTTTGTTTTGGATGTTATAAAGTGACGAGAACTCGAATGAGGTCGCGTTGACTATTAATTAATTAATTTTTGATTAGTTTAATGAAACTGGGTATTTAAATGTGAGGAAGTGGCATTAAATGTGACGTTAATTATTTTTTTAATTTAGAAAGTGGTGAAAGATTGGTTGTATTTGTTGTTTTTCTTGTTTTGGACGAAAATAGAAAACGAGCTTTATAAGGCTGTTACCATGGCTGCGTGAATGCTAAACTAGTATAAGGCTCGTAAACATGTTAATTTTGCTTTCTTAATTTCTGTAAATGGCCTGAAATTAAGAAATTTGTAATTTTTTATACGAAATTTAGTTTTTTTTACGGACAAACTAAAGAAATTGTTGTTTTTCGAACAAAATTGTTGGAAAATCGATTATGAGGGAACTCGAGAAAGAACAAACAAATCATTTCTAGTGGGGTACTTAATATCCGTAGCAGAAAACTCGAAAATGAAATATCGATTTTCTATGGTTGGATGTAAATTAAACCTAGAATATGGCTATTCCTGTAAATTATCAGGAAAAAAAAATACATTTCCCATTATGTTTTGATTTGTGGTTGTGCAAACTTCGGGTTATTGAACATAATTAGGAGGAACAGCGAAACTTCCTCGTGAAATTGGATCATTACTGCAATATTTTCGTCCAAACGTGTCCCTATATCGTAAATAAAAAAATGTTTAATTCGAAAAATTATTTTTATAAATCTAAAAAAAAATTTTTTTTTTCAGTCTCGTTCGAGTTTCTCGGACAGTAATAGCTACGATAACACCGACTACAATAGTTTACACAACAACGGAGAAGACGAATTTAGTCACATGTCTCAGAACGCGGCGTCCAGCAACATAAGCGACGGCGAAAATTATTATTCCGAAAAAAGGAGTTCGTATTCGGATAAGAAAGACCGACACAGAGATAGGGATAGAGACAGAGACCGCGATAGTCGAACGAGGAATAGGGAATACGACAGAGATAGGGACAGGGATAGAGACAGGAGAGATCATAATCGGCCCGGGACCAGCAGTTGGAAGGAAGAGAAACCAAATAATACCATTATGTTGCGTGGATTAGCTCAACACATAAGCGAGGCGGATGTGAGTGGGGGAGAAATGAGGGAAATGGAAGATTAGTTGTTAAATGATTTTTATTTTTGCAGATAAGAAATGAATTGCTAATATTTGGATTAGAAGCTAAAGATATCCGGTTGATGAGGAAGAAGGATACAGGTGCATCGCGGGGTTTTGCATTTGTTGAATTTCAAACGTTAGCCGAGTCAGTTCGGTGGATGGAATTAAAACAGGTATTTACGCATGCGCAGTTTGCCAGCGCTATGGCTGCCATGTTTGTTTACTATTTCAATGTGACGTCAAACACTCGGGAGTTTTAAATCGCTTGATTTTGCACTAAAAGTGCATCCAATCGCTAAAATAATTACAAAAACGCATTAATTACTGGTCAACAATGACCAATTTAACGAAAACTCGAATAACGAAGTTTCGAACTTTAATACGTCATTTTACGATCAGAAATTAATCGGTCGATTCCAGACCCTTTATCCCATTTTATTAATACTCGGCATCAAAAAATGAACCGAAAAGTTGATTTTTTGATGCTTAAAGTTGACGAATAAGAGTTTTGACGATCCGGTGAAGCATATAGGCCTAAGTTTGCGTCTCAATCGTACGGCCCAGGCGCACACTTGCGGTAAGTGTTTGTGTGAGAGTCCATCTACCTAACAATAAATGCGGTAGTGTCAGAGTCTCGTAATCCTGCCTTCACCGGACGTCACTGCCCTGGGCCCGCCAACGTTCACAATCATTTCACTCATCACATCATTCATTTCTTCATCTAAAACAACAATAACATAACAAAATACCCCCGCCCCGGCCCCAAATCTGCAGACCCGCGATCGCGCCCCGGTACCGCCCGCCCGAATAAAAAAAACCCCCCCTGTTGTTTTTTTTCCCTATTTTTAGCAACTTTTCCTTACATTTTCCCACAAAATTATGTTTGTTTACGGTGTTGGAATTAAGTTTTTATTTTTTGAAGTTTCTAAAAAATTACAAAATGGCGTCGGAAAGTTGAACTCTTACTCTGATCTGCTCTGATTAATGATTTTTTTATTTTTTTAAATTTTTTTAAAGGGTGTTGTGACATTCCAAGGGCAATACCGTGGTACGATGCATTATAGTATTCCAAAAGACGGACCATACGACCGAGGTGTGATCAAAGCTGATTGGAATTGTACAAAAGTGGGTCCAAGAGACACTATAATTTAATTTCAAATAAAATTCTTTAATTCTTTAATCGATTTTCAGTGTGGAGCACACAATTTCAAACGGAGGGACTTCTGTTTCAAGTGTAACACTTCTCGCGAAGGTAAACAAAACCAAATTGATCAAAATTCCTTTCTAACAACCTTCATTCCAGAAGCGGATCAAATCCGATTGGGAGAAGGCTACGACGAAGTCAGCAACAGTCCTTGTAACAGTGAGTAAACCTTTTCCTGTCAAGCAAATAATTATTCAATCCGAATTGAATCACAACTGCAATGCGGTTCGCAACCGTATTTCAGCGCCTTAACACATTAGGCTTAAAACTTGGCACCTTTTCAACGGTTCACAACTTCGAAAAACTCATTTACGAAAATCTATATTCAAAAACAGCTTTGCTCTTTCGGAATCTGGACATACTGACGACAGAAGAGAAAATACTGGCCGCGCTTCAAGGATTAACAGCACTACCAATCAAAAACATTCGAGTTGCAAAGGACACTTTAACGAACACGTCGAGAGGATTCTGTTATGTCGAATTAAATTCGACCAACGAAGCCGTCCAACTGCATGATCAATTGGCTGGACTTACGAGCATGTTGTTTGTCGACGGAAAACAAAGTAAAATTTAAAAAAAAAATTTTTTTTGAGTTTATTTTTTTATTTTTTTTTAGTATCGTTATCCTTTGCAAAGCAGTCGCTGAGTTCGTTAGTTAGGTAGGTTGGTTTTTAAATTGTGTTTTATGCTTATTTTTTTATGTGTATATATACATATACATCTAATATGTATGTATATACATCGATAATCTTTTTTTTTTTATTTTTATCATTTTATTTTGTTTAAAGTGATTAATTGATTAAATGGTTTTGAAAGTAAGTATAAGAGAAAAGGAATTTTAAGATTTTCAAATGTCAGGCTTGAAATCCGTGTCATTACGCATGAAAAAATCACATTTCTCATCACGTGTGAGAGGTTTTTATAAAAATTTTGGTTTTTTTAAAAAAAAAATTTTTTGGTGATTATATCGTGTATGAATGCATTGAATCATGGGAAAAATGATATTCACCCCAAAATGCTGTCTAAAACCAGGGTTACCTTCAACATTGTTTCAAAACAGATTTTAGCATCACGGCCGGCCATCAAGTTCAGTATCGACAAAACTCCGGTTTTAGCACCAGCATCGAAAAATTCAAACACGGATTTCATTTCTGCTCATTTCTTAATTTTAATCAAAACGATGCAAATTTCTCTAACTTTTTTTTAAAAAAAATTAAAAAAAAAAAATCTACCTAATAATATTAATGAAATATTGGGAAACAAAAAACCAAGATGTGTGCTCATCTGCTGACTAATGTAACAATTGTATTCTCAGTGCATCGAGTGCGAGTGTAGCAAGCGCAGCAGTTGCCGCAGCACAGTGGACCAATCAGGTATGGGGTATTAGCACACGATACAAACGGGGCGAAGTTGAATTCCGCCCTGCCCACAAGGTAGCCAGCCGACTCATCTTCCCCATCCTCATCCAGACATTCTTTGCTTCGATTAGCACTGTTCGAAGTACCGAAAAGTGCTACATTCCGTATCACTGTTTTAACAAGTGATTTCTTCCTTGGCACTTGGGTGCAACCTTTGTAGCAATATATACATGTATGCATTGCATATATTTATATATAGTTTTTTATAAATTTTAAATTTTAAAAAATTATTTAAAAAGGGTTAATTTTAAGTTAGTTTTTAAATTTTCTTAAAAATAGAAGGGAAGTCCTTTTATTGGATATGAAATGATGAGAAAAATTTTTTTTTCCAATTCTGGTTCAAAGTAGAATTTGAAGGCGTTTTATTATGAAACGCTCGTTTCACCTGTGGTCGAACGATGGTGATGTCGTGCCATTGCATTTTGATCCGTTGACATGTTGTGTTTATTGCAGGCACCTCAAGGAACTGCATATGTTCCAGGAATGGGTCATGGCACTTATGTTCCGCAAAATAGCCAGAATTATTCGAGTACTTCAAATAGCTTTTCTGACTATAATCAGGTGAGAGGATTGTGGGAAATGCGAGGCTGGATTTTTAATTTTTTTAAATTTTTTTAGGCTTATAGTAGGAATGGTTCGTACTCGCAGAATTATTCCGGTACGTACAATCAATACTACAATCAGTACAATTACCCGAATTATGACGGGTCGGCGGATTCGAAAGGTTTGTTTTTGGTTTTGAGGTGTAAAAGAAGGTTTTTCAATGTTTTTTTTTTAATAGTGACTTCGAGTGGGACGGAGGATGAGAAGAACGAGGAGAAATCCAGTGGGAAATCGAGTCCTGAGAGCTCGACGCAAAAAGGGGCTGAGAAATTCGAGACCGGTGATGATAAAGCTGAAACTTATGGCAAGTTTTCTGATATTTTGGTGTCAAGAATTTTTTTTTTGAGTCCTGAGACCAAAAAATAACGTTTATCTCGTTATTTTAAACTTTAATCAATGGAATTTGGCAGTTTGTTAGAAATCTAGTTTTGGCTCTTTATTATTTCAACACCTTCACTAGACGAGATTGACCCGAGTTCTCATCAGATTCTAACCAATGAATGAGTTGCCGAGGTGGTCAATACTATTCCCCAGACATTGAGTCGCTTGCGGGAATAATTTATCATTCTAGTGCCTTTGGTTCCAGTGAATCAATTAGTTTAATGGTGATTTGATAACATACGAATAAAATGAAATATTTTTACAGCAGAACCTGACGTGTCGACATACCAATACGATGAATCGTCGGGTTATTATTACGATCCACTAACAGGACTTTATTACGATGCAACATCACAAGTAATTAAAAATCGAAAAAAAATTTTGAAAAATTATTTAATTTTTTTTTTAATTTTTTTTTTTTAGTATTATTACAATTCTGAAATGCAACAGTTTTTATATTGGGACAGCGAGAAACGAACTTACATGCCCGCACCTTCGAGTTCCGGTCGCCCGGGTATGGGGGATGACGAATGTTTTGACAAAAAGAGCAAGGAGAAGGATAAACAAGACAGAGTTAAGATTGCGAAGAAAATTGCAAAGGATATGGAAAAATGGGCGAAAACTCTGAACCAGAAAAAAGAAATCGCAAAACACGGCATCATCGCCAACCCATCGATAGACACGAGCAAGCAGTCGGCGACGGCCGACGCTGGTTTCGCGATGCTCGAGAAGAAAACGACGTTGGCCGAACGACAACAGACCGTTTACGAAGTTATGAAGAAAAAGGAGTTGGAGGATAAGAAGTTGATGCCGCCGCCCGGACACGTGAGTTTTAATTTTGATTTTAATTGAAGTTCGCTTAATTGATTTTTTAAAATTTTTTTTTGTTTAGTCGAAAGGGAAAGATAAATCTGGAGGCCTCGTTGCTGCTTATGGCGGCGAAAGTGACTCCGAAGACGACGGAGAGCAGTCTGGGATTGAATTAGAAGCGTCGTCGAGAGAAAACGAAGAAGCGATGCTCACCGATTGGAACAAGATGGCTTGCCTGTTGTGCAAAAGGCAATTTCCGAGCAAAGAAGCGCTTCAGCGACATCAACAGCTGTCCGATTTGCATAAACAGAATTTAGAGAAATTAAGAAGACCCCGCTCGGGGGATATGGACGCCGACGAAGCGGAAAGGAAGCAGTCGGAATCGAAATATCGAGACAGAGCGAAGGAAAGAAGACAGAAATACGGAGAACCGGAACATCCTCATCCGAATAAACTGAAAGAGAAATATTTGAAGCAAAAGACCATGTAAGGAAAAAATAAAATATATGTTTTTGTGGAGTTTAAATTTTTTAAATTAATAGATCATACGAAGAACCTACGAAGCAAGGAATCGGAAGTGATAACATTGGAAATAAAATGCTAAAAGCGATGGGTTGGAATGAAGGACAAGGCCTTGGAAGAGCCAATCAAGGCAGAACAGAAATTATTGAGGTTTGAAAATTTTTTGAAAATTTAAGTTTAAAATTTTTTTTTAAAAAATGAGTTTTATTTATTTATTACATAGAAACTACCTAATTGCCCTATAAAATATTTATGCTACGTTTGTAATATTTCTACTTGTTAATAATATATTTTTATCCATATTTAATACCTCGGGCTTAATTATAACTGAACCTCGGTATAACGACTCTTAAAAGTTACTGGTTTTCGTTATAATGGAAACTTGCCTCAGTTCTATGAAATCAACTAATAAAAATTAATATTTAACGTCGTACGCAACTGGATTTACACAACCCGTGCAATTAAGGGCGTTATGCCGAGTTCACACCGATGAATGTCTCTTTAACGCTATTCAATAATAATTTTGATTTTTTAAATTTTTTCTGCTTAGACGCAAAGAAGAACAGCAGCGGCCGGTTTAGGGATGAGAGGTGGGACTTACGGAGCCACTGCCAGCGATTCTTATAAGGATACAGTTAAAAAAATGATGCAAACTAGGTTTAATGAATTGTCTTCTTAAACTATTAATTTTTTTTGTTGTTATAAATTTTGCTGAGTTTGTGAATGCTTGAATTATGGTTTTGTTTTGTGTAAATTGTTCGGATAAACAAATCGGAGTTCTGATCTTTTATTTTTAATGTATTATTTGACTGAGTTTTAAATAGATACTTCCATTTGTGTCAATGATATGTATTTTTGTCATTCCTCGACTTTTGCACTAATGAAAATGTTTATATGAAATTTGAAAAAATTATAATAAATTATCAGTAGTCTTGATAATTAGCAGCTGATTTCTTTTTTAAAATACAAACACGATTAAAATATTATTCTGCAACGTTTTCTTTAATTTTCTAACCGTTATAATAACAATACATTCGTATATTTACATTTTGCTACAACTGATTCGATAGTTTGTTTATATTAAATTAAACGGGCCATTTCCATTGATTCGGTGGCGGTTCGCGGATGAGGTTTTCCCACGGTTTCCACTCGGAAAAGCGACGAGCCAACATTAACTCGTTTTCAGCTTGAACGATGAGCTCTTCCACTTGGCCGGCTCCGATTTTCTGTTCAATTTGCTCCACGTTCGGCTCCTTAATGGTAAATCGATCAATTTAAAAATAACAATTTATGCACTATTTTCATACTCACCGATTTCACGATTGCCAGTCTGGTTTTCACGAGTTCCTCCGTAGCAGCTCGATACGGAGTGGTAGTCGGATGACTTTCCAAAGCTCGCAAAATTTTGTTGTAGAGGACGGTCAACGACTGCAAGGCAAATAAAATTAATTAAGTGAAAAAATGATAAGAAAACAAATGCATTATTTACGTGATGAGGTTTCGTAGCTACAGCTAGGCCCGTCAGACCCGTTGTCTGTAAGAAAAAAGAAAAATTCATGCTATTTAATATTTTTAACCGCAAATGTTCACTCGTTTTATTTCCTCACCACTTTCAGAACGCCGGCCATTTTGAATGATTCCGGTCCCGCAGTTAAGAGTAAAGAGCACATCTATAAACCAATTAAAAGTAAAATCGAACAACTATTAACGTAAATAAACAATTAAATCTAAAAATAAATTTTACGCTTTTTAAAAACCAGTTAGAAACCAATCGGACGATTTGAAAAATATCACACCGCTATGTAACTGCACTCGAAGCGCCGTTGCCGACTTTTTGATCGACGAGCTGCTGACTAAACTACAACCAGCATCGGTTTTGTACGCTTTTACCGACGAATTTTCACAGTGAAGATAATATTCCCTGCATAAACTCAATCTGTAAGTACACCTAACCACATTCCTCATTATTTTCTCTTACGATTTGCCACACACAAAACGCCCATTCAATTATTTCATAAAATCAGAAGATGGGCTTCACGGTCAAACCGGCATGCTAGATTTGAATGAAAAAAAATCTCGAATATCGTAAACCCCACTAACAAACCGATTCCCACCCCGGATCTCACTCAATCCGCCCACACCCACACAATCCGACCACTTAATTCCATCATTTACTCAAAAATGTATTAATTTCTCGCAAACAGGGCGCCATTAGATACAGGATGACGATTTTTTTTTATTTAGAGAAAGCGTCCACGCCCTTCTTAACCCCACCTAGGGAACTGGTTGCTAAGGCTGTTGCCAATTGACTATAACGGCTATAAAGGGTTATAAGAGTTAGGCGTTAATACTATTACTCTCTACGAGAGAATAACTGCTTGACCAGCACTACGAGCGCCCATTTTGCTGGCACCGAGGAAGAATGGACGAGTTTTTACAATGATTTCTCAGTTTGTGTCTCTAATTTCTTGTATTTCACTTCTAGAAGCTGGAAAATGAATTTCCGTCTTGTTCGACACCTCGATCTGTGAAATGGGGTTAACGAACATAGTATTTAATAAGGTTTGCAGGAAGCAAAGGCGACAGACCAGACAAACTTTATGGAGCTCTTAATTTGTTTGAAATGTACAGTGTACAAATATTGATCGAAGAACGCGTGGAAAAAGTGCTGGTTGGTCGGTATAGTTTAAGACGCGACCGAATAACTAACCGAGAGGGAGGGAGGCGATGCGGTGGAATAAAACGTTGAATCAATGTTGATTTTTGGTTGAAATAATTCGACGACGATTCGTCGATTCCGCGTCGCGGAACGGCGTTACAGAATCGATGTCGAATCGTCGTCGAATCGGCATTGATTTTTAGGGAAAAGACGGGCAGTGTTGAACAGAAAAAGTGTGACATGTTCAATGTTTATTCAATGTTGATTTTTCAACTTCGTTTCGCTGCTCGGTGCAGCGTCGGGCTGCAGTGGAACTCCACGCCGTTTTCGGGTGTTCCGGCTCGTATTTAAGCGGGCGTTGAAGCAAATCAATTGATTTTGGGAAAACCCGACAGGATTCATGGATAGATGGCGTTTAACGGTAAATGTCAGCGAAGGGGAGCTGGCAGTGTCGGGTATAAATACAGGAAATTGTATGGTGGTTTCCAGGTGAATCTGACATTGTTTTTGGCACACACTCAGAAAAGGAGTGGGAAGCCAGGCCGTGGGAGGCAAGGAATGGCGCTGGAGCGCGCTAGATATTGATTGAATGGATTCTTGTTTCTTTCTTCTGCCTCTGCCACACCGATTCGATCCGCACTGTAACGTCGAACATGATATAAATCTGAATGAAAATGATGTCATGCCTCCGATTGGCTAAGTGAAAATTTCGTGTTTCCACATGCCAGTCAAATTAAAGGGAAGTTTGGAGGGAGTTATTAAGTAGATATTCAGCTAACAGGCCAATTAAAGTGTATTTTTAGTGCTTGAACAGGTTTTTGCCAATTTCATGTTTTTACTCTAACAATTTAATCTCCTATTAAACTTAATAGGAGACCGTTGTAAGTAATGTAGCAGGGCTTGCTGGCCCCTCGTAGAAATTGTTATGCAAAAAATGTTGGTTGTGTGAATAATAATACTCAAATTGATGAAGAGGATTATGTTAGAAGAAACATGGTGAGATTTATGTAGGTGGATTTATTGTTGTTGCCCATAGGCTGGAGCATGTGGCGTTATGAGATTTTATTATTTTTCAAATTGTTTATTTATTGTGAAAGTCAACATTTAAAAATTGCTTGTGCCAACATTAGTAGTTTTTGGAGGTTTTATGAAGACTGGAGAAACAACAATAACTCGGACTGTGGTAAACCAGAGATCCTGGGGTGATTTTATAATTATATCTATTGATAACCGAATATCTTTACTGCATTTAGCCATTCCTAATGGCAGATATGTCTGATACCAGAAGTATATACACCCAATTCTGTTTTTATGCTGTTCCAAAGAATACCGTGCGAAAACAGAATTGCGTTACTTTGGGGAAATCCTCTAAATGTCATTTTTAGGGATTTCCCTTTTTGAACGGTGTTAAAACAAAGAAATTTGTGTGAAAAGAAAATTGGCTTATTTATCTGGACCATGCTATATCAAAATCGTGTAAAAAAGACGGTGTAAAAACAGAATTGGGTGTAATAGGCTACAGGTCGAACCTTGATATAACGAAATTCCTTTGAATTCCCACCATAACAGAAATTCTTTATAATCGATCTTGTTATAACAAAAATTTCATTTTAACAAGGATTTTTTTCTGGTTCCTTTGGGTTCGTTGTAACGAGATTCTACCTGAAAACCAAAATGAATTTTCTGGAAACCAGTGTTCAGATTAACGAGGTAAGATTATATTCCTATCTGTGGACCACAAACAAAACACTTTTGTCTCCATGTTGATGCAAAAACAGCTTTAAATCATCTTATCGCTCAACACATCGGGTTTTATCGACTGTGGTGTTTTGGATTAATTTTTAGAAGCTTTCCCTTAATCTCAGTGTTTTCGAGAAAAAAATTCTTGCTCGCCTTTCTGCATGGCTGCAGTCATTAGTTAGATATACATTAACTATTGACTGAAGATCCTCCGAAATTTGTCACTGTAAGCTTGAGTCTGCACAGCCCATAGGTAAACAAGATAAATTTGGATCTGCACAATACAAAGTGTGAGCGACTTACGTGTCACATTCGGTAAGGATGTCAATCGAGGTGGATAGTTATAGGATTTGATGTTGCCACCAGCTACCAAAGCCGAACACGACAGGATGCTCATGATCCGTTAAAGTGTTTGGCAGTGGTATTAGAAGGCCCTAAGAAGGAAGCGAGTCCACTTTAAATCCTTGATACGTCGAAAACATTTATATACTTCTAGAGTTCAAGTACCGTATTTCTTCGAATAAAGGTCTTATTAGAAGTAACGAAATTTTTGACTAAATTTTGATTAAGAAACAATTGTTTGCCAAGTTAATAGAGAGATTTGGCTGGTGCTTTGTTGTAAACTTCTAACTTGTAACGTGTGCCTCACGTTCACCGTGAGACGTGTACATTGAATCTACACGTCCTGCTATAAGTTTAACCTAAACGGCTTGCCTGTGTAGAAAGATGCGTGCGCATTGCCCTTTAGACATGGCGCCCAACCGAAAAAGCTCTCGCTTCGAATGAATTTCAGTAGATATTTCATCACCCGCTTCACCGATTATTAAAAACTTTATATCAAATGATTCGTTTTATTAAAATGGATCAATCATTAGAAAATGTTCTGATAAATACGCTAATTTAATTAAAATATCCAACTTTCAAAACACTCACAATTTTAACATGTAAGTGTTGTCCTGCAGCTAGCGCTAAGCTGAAAACCCGATTGAAACTAGCTCGGGAAAGGACGAATCATTGCGCTTTTGCATTCGTTCAAATGTAGTGAAGTAAAAGAGAGTACCTTGTAACGTGAAACTTGTAACTGGTGACGTTTTACTACAAGTTATAAGTGCAACGAATAGAAAGGACCACCTAAATCTCTCTATTTATTCCAACCTTAGAAAGGCTTGTTTATGTTGTATTAATGTTTTAAAATGTTAAAGTCACGTAAATAAACCTGGAACAACTAGTTTTACAACCAGAAATGTTGAGTGCACCTGCTATTCGAAGTGCAGGGTCTATTCGAAGAAATACGGTATGTGACATATCACATTTAAGTGAAGCGTTGGGACTAGTTGATCACAAATGTGTTCCAAATTAACTGAAACTTTACCGATAAAGCATTTACATTATACTAATTAGCAGTGGTTCGACATTAGTCAAACATGAATGCGTGTTTACTCATGTAAAAACTTAGTAATTCTATTGAAGCATGTTGAATCACTTGTTATTTACTGAAAACATTCAATTCCAGCAATGCTCCTGCTTAAGAAAACAATTTCCTCCATGACCATTCACTTTTAACTCCAAAAGTGTAACTGTACAGTATAGAAATGAGGAAGGGAGCATTAAAGTTATAGGAAATTGGCAGTGGTACAAGTAGAAGTACAGCTTTATCAACGTGTAGCCAGAATTTGATAAAATGGGTTTTTGGATGGAGTGATGCATAGAGTGGGGATTTTTAGAAAAAACTTTGCTCACATGGGAGTAGTTTATTCCAACTCCTCCCTTAAATATGCTTCAGGCAATGGCAGTTCACCAAAATATATCTCTGGCTTGAGGATCTCTAAATATACTGGCAATTGACCTATGAGGTGGCAGCTCCAAGATTCTCATGGCGTTGAGCCTTTGCCATAATCCTGCTTACTGCTCGTTTGTTTCTACAAGCTGCCGAGTGGTAAGAGATTGGTTGTGGTTGGTCACAAAGAGATGGGATGTTGTCTAGATATATTTGGCTTTGCTCCATAAGAATGGCTTTGTTTGCATATCACCCACTTACACTCAGAAATCCATATTTATTAATATAAAAAATTTATGGTAATTTATAATTTAATCAATTTTAAATTTATTTGTCTCCATTCATTATACCTTTTTCATTGATAGTAGAATGGGGAAATCCCTTTTTGAACTGTGTTAAATCAAAAAAATTTGTGTAAAAACAGAATTGGGCGAACGTCACTTTCTTCGAATAAACCGCACGGCTTCTGCTTCAAATCACAAAATGTACTTTAATAATTCTCGGATGACTCAATTAGCAACTTGAAGCGTGACTTTTATTCGATGAAATACCGTGTTTGGATGACCAAGCGCTGTTGTGACTGAAGGAGGAAGTTGAAGTTGCTGCTAGAATTTGTTGCTGATATATTTCTTCCTGACACCTGATATTTCACCTGCAGTCCAGTCCAAGACATTCTTTGGATTTCACTGTTCACCAAACTCACTGCCAAAGTATATTTCTTTAGCAAAGTGAAATTCTTACATTCTATAGAATGAACTGGGGAATGTATAAAATCTTAACTTTTTACTTAACTTTTTACTCTGAAGTTGTTTATGAAGGTGGGATATGTAATTAGCAAGCAAAGGAAAATTAAATTAACTTTACCTGTGTGTATGTTAAAGGGATTAAATTGTGAGTAGAGAGTGTTTGTGGTAATGGTTCCCACCTGGATTAGCTTATTCAAATGATTTCAGTGGAGAAAGCTGAGTGATGTCATGGGTATTATTAAAAACAGTGCCATGAAATATACTTTGAAAATGTATTAGGAAATTTTATGGTGGAAACTTTAAAATGTTGGAAGATTTTTTGTGCTTGTAGTTGCTGAATGCTTCCAGTCAAAGAGTGCAGAAACCAATGAACTGCCTGTCAGCAGTGAATAGGTGATGAATGATGCTCTTTTTAGCACCTTTTAGATTCAGGCATTTCTCTACATTTGGGTTTTAATATCCAAGGGAATTGTACTGTCAATATATTTTTCTGGTTTTTACTTTTATTTATGATCTTGTCGATAAGGTTACGGTAAATGTGAAGATTATTTTTCTGGATTTTGGGTTTTAGCAGAAATAAATGCAGTTGATTCCGGTTAATTGGGACTAGAATGCTTTGGATCGATAATCAGCTCAGCTGCTCTGATTATGTATAAGTACAGTCGGACCCGCTTATAGCGTCAATCAAGGGACCGGGCTTAAATTGACGCTATAAGCGGGTTGATGCTACAAGCGAATCCGCTTACAGCGTCAAAGTGTTGGCCGGACCGCACCAAACGTGACGCTATAAGCGGGTTGACGCTACAGCCGAGGTCGCTACTGGCGGGTCCGACTGTATCTACAATTTTTTGGCTAACTTGTAATTTTTTAAGAGTTTTTTTTCACAAAATCTGTAGAATATTTATTTTTTCGAAATTAAACTGCAGAAACTCTAAACTGTAGAAAATCTGTTAAAAATCTACAAAATTGGCCCAAAAACTGCAAAATAACTTCAAAAATTATCTAAAAATCTGCAGATAATCTTTAAATTTTTACTGGGGAGTTAAAAAGGTACACATTCTTTAAGATTTGTCCCAAGTAAATGGCTGCTCGATTAACCGACGGCCCAATTAATTGGAATCGAAAAACAAGTGGACAAGAAGTGAGATTATCAAAAAGTTTCATCTTCTATTAAAACAGAGTACCGGCTTTAAGATAAATACTTGTAATCTTCTAGGGCTTTGGGTGGATACAGCCAGCACTGTTGGGTTGCTGGAAGAAACTGAAAATGAGCAACTTATTGACTTGCTTAACACATATTACATGTATTCTTTTTTCTGAGATTGCTGTAACTAATATCTTAAATGTATTTACACAGCATCAAATATGGGATTTGTGGGGCATGAGAGTAGAAGTGATGCCTGATGGGTAAAGAGTTGAGAAATTGTGATTTTTGTTTCTTTTCTGAAAAATTTTGAAACATTTTCAGAAATGTGAATGAAATTACTATATGCATTGCATTGTGGGTGTAAGAGGTCAATGTGCTGTGTGAACCGAGATTGATTTGCATGCGGTTAGAGAAAAATGGAAAAATAAATTTCACAATTTGAAGCTGTAAATTATCTTCATTCATTTTGTTAAAGAATTACAAATGAAAAACTACCACACCCATAATTCTTTGCACACCACACGATGCGCAACCAACTCGAAAGCGCCGTTTAATTTTATTATCAGTGTCAACTCAATAACCAGCAAAATGAGACACTGTAACAAGAGACAAGACAGGCTCGTATATTATAACGACATGCAATAATATAATAATATACCGTATTTTTATTGAAAAATTCTTGGGTTTCAGAGATATGGCTGGTGGGCGTCAAATTGGCAAGAGAGATATCCAAATTGACATCTGAGATTTTATTTTGCAAAAAAAATTTTCAGCTTTGATAGTGTCTTCTGTCCTTTCTCGGTAGAAATCGATGGAAAACTCTAATAAAGGGGTGAAGTTCTAGCCTAATCCGTGTAAAGTCAACCACAGTTCTGCGATGGACGTAAAGCGTGATTTAGGAAGATGATTAGTTATTACTTCGAAGACGTGTCTTGTTAGAGAAACCGACTTCGTAATAGAGAGTTTGCGGAATACAAAACTTATGTCTTATAAATTATAAATTCCATGTTAATTATAAATCTGACTTATATTTACCAATTTATAAGTTATAAAACGTAAGTTTTGTTATCCGCAAACTAATAATTTGCTTCATGAAATTTGATGCGCTTATTAACTTGTTAGTCAGCGCTAACCTTAGATTACTACACATTAACAGTATAGGATAAACTGAGGTTAATGCATAACTGAGGTAGGTGCCAACCTTAAATGTACTCAAATCAGTGGTGGGTGTTAAAGGAACGTTAAACTGTTTGGGAAACTCTTAACTTATAATCTTTAAAAGGCCCGCATCTTCTAATCTGTACTTAACAACTTTGTGAAATACTACTAGAAGCTTTCTATTGCTAATGGTATTAAAAGGTTTAAAGATACAATACATTCTGGTCCACAAAAGCTTTTTGTATAATTTTAAATCAGTGTTGACAGTTTAACCTTTAAAATGTTTATAGATATTTTAATAATTTTGAGTAAAATAGAAATAAGTATGTAGAATTCAAGTTTTCCTCATTCTGTATTATTAATGTTAAAGTATTCAAGGGAATTATGTGAGATTAATGATTTTTCCACTTATTTAATTATATAGAACGACAACCATGATCTGTGCTCTTAGTAGGTCAAATGCCAAAACTCTCCAGAAAATTATACTTCATCCTTAACCGTTGCCAAACTTTACACTTTATAAACGAGACAATGCAATAAATAGGAAGATTGGATTTGCTACATGGATAAATACCAATACCGTGGACGAATCACTCGCGTGGAAATTTTGCCACTCTGGAGATCTTTAATTCCCTTTCGAAGGAATGCCACTCTCGTATTTTCCTCCGAGAAACCGCTGACGTCGGCCAGGATCGAAGTTCGGATCTGGAACGAGAGCGTTGACCGCCAGACCGGCGCCGGCTTTAAATTAAGAGATGGTAAACTCGCAATTATAAACGCTAGATTACAAAACACCACGCGGACTCATTTAAACGGTTCATAGCGTAAGAATTTTAATGTCGCACGAGTTATGTCGGTAATTGGAAAATCCTTCCGTTCGAAAGATAAGGAATTAACAATTCGGCCAATTCCTTTAGAACAAAACTGAAACTTGGCACTTACACAAACAATACAACTAACACAATTTATCATATTTTTGGCAAACCAACCAAACTAGACCATTAAACTCGATGGTTTATTGACTGAAGTACTTTCTGACCTTGAATTTCTCAACAATTTCCACTCGATTAACTCCAACTGCAGGACCAGCTGTCCATCGCGCACAGGTGCTGCCGGAATAAATTTTTACTTTTTAATTTCTCTTTTTTCTTTAATAGGAGCTGAAGGCCATAGTGATGTTCAATCGTGGACTCTGACCGTCCACTTCCGCCCCGTCCGTCGCGTTGTCGATGCGTGTAGAGATTCATAATCTTATTTCGGTGAGCAGCAAGGCCTCAAGTTGGACGCTGCACAAGCCTCCGCCGCGAGTAGCCACGTGGCTCCATCTCCAGCTTCTGTTACGTCGAACGAGCCAACCGCCAAAATTTCGTTCTCAAGTTTTCGCCAATCATTTACCAGTAACATGAACTACCTGAGGAGACGCTTCTCCTCAGGTGATCTGAGTGGCGAGTTTAGTGAGAGCGAATACTCTTCCACCCCAGACGCCACCAGCCAGTCGACGTATGGCCGAGGACCAGGGGGGGCCGGGGGAGGCAGTGACCTCACGCTTAACCTGAAGCCCAGTTCCACCACGAGCGCCCCAAGCTCCCCTGCCAAGAGCAGCAGCACGGCGGTCAGCCTCTTGCAGCGCGTTGGGTCACTCACGTCTCGCATCGACCCTACATCCAAGACCCACTACAACAAGGATAGATGCAAAACACTGCTTGTCATAGATGACCAACACACCGACTGGTAAATTTTTAACCCTTTTATTCACTCTGGAAATGCTACCGTATTTCATCGATTCTAAGACGCACTATTTTCACATTTTAAATCAAATTTTTAGTACTGAAAATATGGGTGTGTCTTAGATTCGATGAAATATTTTATTTGATTAAAATTGGAGGGAAAAGCTTCATTTTCATGTCATTGAAGTTCTGTCTTGTGCTTTGCTGCGTATCATTTAATATCACAAATTGTAATACCATTAGTTGGTCTTCGATTTTTATCATTTGTCACCGAACTTCAATGCCAAGAGTTTGGACTTTCTTTACTATTTAATCATTGTCGCCCACTGTCACGTTTTCCTGAATCCACTATCCGAAATGTTTTATTGAGGATAAAGACAAATACTGTTTTCTGGCACTCTGTAGTCCACAGGCATTTCTTCCAGTCGACTTCTGAGTGCCATGTAGCAGTTTTGTTTCTTTATCTGGAAGGAAGAGTTGTTGTGACCTTCTAAGGTTGTCTAGCTACTTATCACCTGCTTCCTGCAAAGCCCCAAGACATCCAAATGAAAAAAATTCTTACAAAGTCTCTTAGAAGAGAAAAAAAATTGTGCACAAGTTGCATGTTTTAAGCAACATGATGAGAATGGCTTGAGTGCATTCATGTGGAATCACCTCCTGCTCAGGATGTCAAAGAAGCTTAATCTCAGCAAATTTGTTGCTATTAGTTGACCATCTTGAAGTTTCATGCCGGGAAAAGCGTGCAAATTTTGGGGATTAGGTTTAGTTGTGAGTGGAAGGAAATAAAGGCACCTTTTAATACTTAATACTAATATGTGTGAGTTGGAAGTGAAATATGCAGTAGGAACTGCTTTCCGGATTTTCAATTTTGAGTTGAAAGCATTTCTTATTAAACGCTTCCATCAAATGGTGATCTAGATTATTTATCTTGAAAAAGCTGTAAAATCACGTGACAAAATCCAGATTTGGTTGGTGGAACTGAACGTAATTCGCTCGGACATTTTTATATTAGATTTTACACTTTCGAAAAGCCCTTGGTAGGCCTTATAGTACCAGACAGTTCAATGGAACTCTGTCAATGCACTTTGATTGAAAATTTGATTAATGGCACTTAGTCTTTTAACATACTGGAAGCAGCACGAGAGATTTCCCAATAGGCACTTTTGGCACGTATTTAGATGCCAAACGTCGATTAGTAGAAAGAAATTCTTGAATTTAAATTTCAGAACTTGGGGAATTGCACGTTCAATTCACGTTCACGTTCTCCTGCACGAATAATTATACACGGTAAACACGCAAGCTGACCCAGTTGAAAAAATCCATAGACCTATTCCTATATGTTATATATAACTAGTTACTGCATTCATGCAGAAAGGCGAGCGAGAAATGCTACTTTTATTTGATTTTGTTTGAAACAAACACTCAATATTAACTGATCTATATAGAGTCCATAAAATTTATCCATATACAATGCAAAACATGTATGAACCTATGTGTTGGACGTTCAACTTGTGTTTGTCGGTGAGTAACGCAACAATTTTTTACTCTGCAACAACTTCGCACCGGTTGCCAACATCCTGCGGTCGAATTCGTTGCTTCAGGGGGTCACTTAGTGCAAGTTTGGTGCAACTGGAACCCACAAGATTTCTAACCTCTAACCAAATGGCGTCAATGGAACTTGATAAATGTCCCCAACTCCCAGCTGAGATTTGAACTGCTTACTGGGAATCGACATCACATCTTTCAACTGTCTGGATGAAGGCTTTTAACCACTAAGCTACAAGGGGGTTGTTTTCCCAAACCTCCACATTTGTCGAATGCCCAACATGGTCAGTGACTTATTGATTTGAAATTTTTTAGCTATAAATCTCCTTGTTCGGTCTGATTTGAAAAGTAAACGACAAAATGGTAAAGCCCGATTTTGAAAGCCGGACGGGTTATGCATCAACCATCAGCAGGTGACATTACTTTTGTTCTGCTGGGTCCCTGACAGCTGGGGAATAGTAAAAGCATCTTAGATCTCCTTTTAGGATTCCTGTCGCGCTTACTGATTGCAAAGTCTTTGCTCTGTAGATCAGATGTTAAATTGTATTGGAAATTATGTCCAAATTTCTTATATAATTTAATAATTTGTTAAATTTCTGATAAGTTTTGATGATTTTTCATCATTTTGTATCATTTTGTTCAATTTTTAATTATTTTCCATCAACTTTTGATCATTTTGTTCAATTTTTAATTATTTTCCATCAATTTTTGATCATTTTTGATTATTTTTTATTTTTCTATGTTCCATTTAATCATCATGTTATCACTAATGAGTAAATTAATTATAAACTTGAACAAATTATTCATCCACTTGATTCTTGATGACATTATAATCACCAAATTATTGAATCGATCACAGATATCATATTTTAGTCAATATTTATCCATCGCTCGATTACTTCTATCAAGAGTTAATCGCAGATTACAAATTGATGGAAAAATATTCAGAAAATAACTATAAAATGATCAATAATCTTCATTTTAGCCCTTAGAATTCAGATTTAGCTTGCAATCAATTTCCTTTTCAATTTTTCTAGTTGTAGGTAATTGAAAAAGGAGATTGACATCATTCGTGAAATGAGATTGAAGTAATGAATTACGTTTATTTTCTTAAAATTGTGCGGCAAACGGTTGGAACAAGTTCGGCTCGTCGAGTTGCTTTGAGCTGATTTTGAATAATTTAGTAACTTGATGCTACTTAAATGGGGAAACCAAGTTTAAGAAAGTTAGAACAGCCTTGGGTCCGTGTTTGCTCAACTTGTATCACAAGTCCAAGGGAATTAAACAAATTCTAAACTTCAAAGTAGTAATGAAAGACTTGCAAAATTAATTCTCAAAAGAATTCTAGAAACAGAATTGGTACCAAAAAGCCAAAAATAATTAGTAATTACGTAAGGGAGGTATTGCTAAGGGTCTCCAGCAACTAATGCGGTCATTCGCGACCAGTCACAAACCAAAATCTTGACACAATTCAAAATATTTACACAAATCTTAATTTTATAAGTTAATAATTTTACGTGAGTCAAAACCTCAGAGTGGAGTCGGGGATAACCAACGAAAAAAGCCGCAAAGAGCGAGAGGGCAGAAGAAAGCCATGGCCAAAACGACCAGAGAAAAAGAAAAACTGCAACCCCAAAACTGTTTAGCACAATTACAAAAGAATTTGGCAAAAATCTCTTTGAAGTTTGTTTTTTACAAAGTTCTGCAATAACCTTGATGAAATTTGTAAAAAGTGTAATTCAGCACTTCTATTCTCTTAAAATTAAGTCTTGAAAAAAAATTCTGTTTAGCTGCAATTGAGAATGTGGCATTTGTCCCAAGGCATTCATATTTCCCATAATAGTAGTGTTTTTTAAGCTATTTAATTTTGTGGAAACATTGCGCTTGTCGCAGCAGAAAATTAAAATTCCTCAGCGCAATCAGCAGAGTTTTCGACAGCAATTCTAAAAGCTCTTTGTCCCATTGCAAAATCGCGTGCAAATATTTACCTTGTTGTGTTTGCAATGGAGTGATCAAATGCCTTGTATTACTCGAGGATGTTGTATAACAAATCACAAACTTTGGCGAGTGAAAGGTAAAGGTAACATGTTTTACCTGGAGCCATTTTATTTGTGCTTTTTACAAGCAATACCTTTGGTGGTTTGATGTGAATGGTATTGCTTGTAGCTACAAGAGCAATGCAGTGCAATAAGATACATTCAAGGGCGTTTACAATGGGAAAAACGGAGGAAAGTAAAAAATGGAGAAATTGGACTTGTGCTACTTGAAAAACAAAATGAATTTTTTTTAAATTTACTAAACTCATTTTCTATAATGAATTTCATCAACTTTAATTGTGGGATTCAGCACAATGAGCTAATTTAATCCAGTATTTAATCATGGGTTAAGTGGCTGGTGACAGCTCAAGTCTGTGGTTAGTCTGAAAAAGAATTTTCATGGTATTAATTACACAAATAATCCTCAGAAATGCCAAACTTTGAGGCACTCAAACAGGACTCTCGGACAAGACGAGCCGATAAGCAAAGATTTAATAATCCCAACATGCCTCGGTCCCAATTAGTTTGGATTAACTTTTGAAAAATATTTTCAAAAGTATTTTGAAAATAACAAAATAAAATAGTACTCTTTTACACAAAAGCTTTTTGGACTGTAAAATACGAGTCGATAAAAACCATCAAGGTTTATTATTAACAACGGTAAGTGTTGCATGCAAACTTGAATTTGTTGCATAGTCCAGAGCAATAAGGTAAGTGAGATTTGCATTGCCAATGTTCTCATTAGTACTCACGTGAGACTAGTGCAATCCACGAATTTCCGAAGTAAAAAGTTTTACTTTGCCCCTTTAAGTACAGTTTTTGGGACTATCAACTTTGAATCAAATTGAATCTAAAAGCAGAAATCTTAAGTAATTTTCTGGTTCTTTAGATGTCATTTCTGAAGAATGGAATGTGTTTTTTGGTATCAACAAAGTTTAAAGAGGAAAACCCCCATGAAAAATGAATAATTGAGCCAACTCGATTTTTTCAAGAGAACAGATTGTTGTAAAAGCGTTAAAGTCAGCAACTGTGAGGGGAAAAAATTTGAAATACGGATGTCCTACAGATCACTGAACGTGATTGACTGCCAACGTTAAAACTGAAATTTAAAGCAGTATATTTTTTCCGGTTGACCGTAACGTGGAAACAATGATTTCAAGTTTTCTTCAAAGAGTCAAATTTAAAGGAAAACATTTACCGATGAGCGGGCGAAGCTTTAATTTTAATAAATAGGGGAGACATCGAGAACTTAACTTTCAAAAAGTCAGGGCTTTCTGAAAAAGTGGTTCAAGTGTGAACTAGTCATTAGTTTGCATCATTTATTGCTTTTGTATGCACTATGTGAGCAGGGTAAATTCCCCGGTTATCTACATTTTGATACATTGATGACGTAAGTCGCAATTTGAAATTCGCCCTTTAATTTTTTTAAATTTTGTAATTTTAGATTGCAAATGTAGAAAAGACATTTATGGTTGTTTACATTACATTTGTTTTTACATCTCTTCCAACGCACTTGTGCTAATTATAAACACTTGCTGAATCAATGTATCTAAGCCGCTTTTCTATTGGAACGTGACAGAGTTCTACCTGGGAGAACCTAACGGTGTGGAAAAGCTTGTTGATGACAATATGCCATTTCTCTGGAGAAATTTCCTGCATTTTTATATAAAAATATCATCTCCGGTAGATAAAATGGCGAATTTTTGTTTGCTTTGATTGACTGGCGCGTGCCCTGTGGCGAAGTTTAATTAATGGGATCGCATAGAGAAAATGCTTTGGATTTTTGTGGGTTTTCAATAACTAATATGATCGAAGGTATTGTGTGTTGTAGTGTTTATTTATTTAACCTGATGGATTAAAATGAATTTATGTTTTCTGTGTTTTAAATGAAGTTTCATAAATGAGTTTTCTGAATGATGTAGATAGGCTAGAGTTCAAGTTTAATAAAAAGATCAGAAAGGTAAACTAATTAAACAACAGATTAGAGTGAGAGTAATAACTCAGAAGGAATTTAAAGAGAGAAATTGTAACAAGGTAAGAATTTAAACCCATTTTTCCATTCTGGAAGACAAAACCCCTGAATACCAATTCTAAATCCCAATTCTGCAGAATGAATTACAAACTGGGAAAACAGCTTGAACAAATTGTTGTTTTTTTGTTGAAGTCACTGGTGTTAACCTGATTTAAATTGTCCTGTCAGGCTCAGAAATGGACAATGATTTAGTTGTGTTATCTTTTCCTAGGTCCAAGTATTTTCGTGGGAAAAAAATTCATGGTGATTGGGATATTCGTGTCGAACAGGTGAGTTGTTGACTCGTTTCTCATCCTTTTTGTTGTTTTAGAAGTAAAAGGAACTTTTTGTTTTTAGGCTGATTTTAAGGACATCAGTTTGGCCTCCTACTCAGAGACGGGAACAACTGTCGGTATGGTGGTTAACCGAAATGGAACACAAGTCGTTAGGTAATTTTCGTTTTTAACTACCAACTTCATGGATACAAAATTTCTTTTTTTTTTTATTACATGACTTTGTTACAAAATACAAGAAGTTTCTTATTCCAAAGTTTTTTTATTTTAGGATTATGTACGCTTTGTTTTAACGTGTATGTTGATTCGTAAAGTTTTCAATTCCAAAGTTTAGTTAAATTTTTTTCATCGAAAAAGTATACGCGCACTGTTTCAGTTGTTGATTTATTAAATGGTTGCACCAACCACAGTTACGCGTTAATCTTAGTTTATCCTACACTGCTAATGCGTTGTAATCTAGGGTTAGCACTAATTACTTGGAGAGATCTCTCGGTCTTAAGTAAACTATTAGTGTCGAGAGCCGTTCGACCGAACGATGTTTCTGAAACCTCATTTCTTTTCAGTGGGTTGCGATAGAATAGCGACAGGAAGCAATACTCCAGCTGCGCTATTCTTCTTTATTATTAAAATACTGTAATTGCTCTCATTGAATGCTGGCTTCCGATAGACTACGAGTCTGCTTTATAGCATAAGGCAAAAGCAGACCCTGCAGTTAAAAAGATAGTCTAAAGGAGACTTGATAAAAGGACCGCTGAGAGGAGATTTAAAGACTACCAATTGTTGTAGAAGACTGCTCGTTCGATGTTAGAGAGGGAGTCCAAAATACCTCGATGACAGTCAATGGGAACCTAAAAGTTAATCACAGAGGAGCTTTCAATCACTCTTTGCTCTTGAAGAAGATGGAAGCGGAGGTTGTTGGAGTGGGTAGTTCATGCAGGATGTAAATCAAGGCCATTTTTGATTTATTGATAAATTAAAAAATGGATCAATAAGGTTAACGGAGTAAATCAGACAGAATTAATAGTAAATTTACTATTGATTTATCATTGATTTATGTGATTCACTCCTATTTGATGCTGATTTTATAGATTTATTCATTTTATTATTTACTATTTTTTTATTTTCTTTAATATACTGTCAGTAGATGAAAGATGGCCTCAATTTACTCTTTGTGCAGACTCTGTGGTAGTTATTATCTCCCAAGCAGGAACAAAGAGTCATTTCCAAGTTTTGCCATGACTGGACGCTGGTTTCATTATCTTTTAGCGTTCAATTGACTATCATCAAGATAGTTCGGACTCATTCCGACAAAAGGGATGAGCATTCTTGTATAACAATCGGTAGTCTTGGAAAGAACACAAAGAAAGTCAGGAATAAATAAAGAGGAGCTTAATCCTTGAGAAAGATATGAGACAATTTGTGACAAACGTTACATAGCAATTTAATTTATCAATCACTCGACAATGAAAGATTGCCAGTCTATTATTTATCTTGCTTTCCTCCCCCTTTATTGGGTTTTAATGTAGCAGAGACAAATTGTAACGACTGTTTAAGTAGGACGATAAATTCTTCGTGGAGGTTACTCCACAAAAACAGCATTAAAAGTTGAAATTTATTGATTGCCACATATTTGGTCTTATTTTTAGATCTTTCCGACCAGATTTCTTGTTGATCCGTCAACACATGCGAGATGCTAATTCCGATTTCCGTAATTTACTGCTTGGGTTCAAATACGGCGGTCTTCCCAGTGTCAACTCCCTCTATAGCATCTACAACTTCCAGGATAAACCATGGGTGGTTAGTAATTCCTGTAAAATTAACTTGAATAACTCAATTTAACTAAATCATAATGAAATTACTTTTTTTAAAACAGTTTTCCCAGTTGATTCAAATTCAGAAAAGATTAGGAAAGGAGAACTTTCCTCTAACCGAACAAAATTATTATCCAAATCATAAGGAAATGGTAAGTTATTTTTATGTTTTTATCTTAAACAAAAGGTGTTGCTCGCTGAGTTGATGGAAACTGATGATCTTTTGAAATGAAAGGATTCTTTGTTCAATCTAACCCACGTTAAGCCTCTTAACAAGCAAAGAGGTAATTTAGGCCTGTTGGTGCATGGACCTTGCTGAAAAGTCTATGGATTTTCTGTTGATCACAGTGAGCAATGCTTTGAATGAATGATATTGTTAAATGTCTTTGGTAATTAGTTGTTTTTTTGGTAATGGTGCATTCAATCTTGAAAAGAAAAGAATTAAGTGTCTTTTCCAAGTTGTTGTTCGGTTATAAGAAGAAATATGAGCCAAAAAATAACTCATTTCTTTTCACAATTACTGTTTATTGATCAAGAAGTAAAACTGCAGAAATCAATAGGGAAACATGATCTATTAATATGAGCTGCAAAGATAATTAAAATTGTTGCTCAAGGAAATAATCAAACATGATACTAAAATTTAATCAATTTATAAAGATTTCAGAAATCCAATATGGTCATGTTTTCTGATTGCATGCATCACTGCAATACCTACAATTTATGCCTAAAGCTCTTCTGATTCAATAGCTTGCTATGTAGTGGTGAAATATGTTGTTTGTGTAAGTAACACGGACCATAAATACAAAACGAAAATATGGTCATTCATTCTCAATAAAAGTTATTGGAATATCAAGCTGTTAGGGGCTGTTCATAAATTATGTAACGCAAGATATACAAATGCGATAAGAGACACTTTATTCGGTCACGGGGATAATAGAGGAAACTAGGGGATTATACAATTGAACTAATTCGATCCATGGTCATGAATATTACAATAACCAGGAGAAATATCCAGAGGTCGATAGTCGCTGCTAAATATTCTAGATTATCTAGAATTCTGCAGTATTCTGCAGAATTTTTTAAGTTTTCGCACAAAATGTATAGAATATTTGTAGACTATTTATATTTTTGAATTTAAACCAGAAAATCTACAGATTTTGAAGTAAAACTAAGAAATCTACAGAAGTGGACCAAATTACTGCAGATAATCTGTGCACTTTTTCTTGGCATGGGTATTTATGGGATTTAAGTAATTTTTAAATGTAATCACAGACAAGTAAATTGCACTAAGAATTATATTAGAGCGTTTGCAGAGATGTCTTACAGGTAGAATCTTATTTACAACGAACCTCAAGGGACCAGAAGAAACTTTAACATAATGAAATTTTCATTATACCTAACGAGATCAATTATAAAGGATTTCTATTACGGCGGGGATTCGAAAAAATTTCGTTATAACGACATTTTTGTTGTAACAGTATTCGTTATAATTATCTAGTAAACGTACGAGCATAATTTTGCAAAGGATTTATGTGTACAATAAGTAAAACAAGAAAAATTGAATACTCTAGGAAACATCACAATTTCTAGTTGAGTTATCGCATCCAATTTGTCTAACTTGTGCTCGTACGTGGTTAGATTGTACATCTCCGTTCCGTGAACACTCCATTTTGTGAGGAAATAGTATAGCTTTATCTAAATAGGTAGAACTGTCCTCGGAAATGTGGTCGTAAGTTTTCGGTTAGCGTGCTGCTTAGGTTATAAGTGTGTCACCAGTGATGATTTCACAATTTATTAGGAGCAAGTAAGCCATTAGTTGTGATCAGAAGGGCACCAATGTTATTCCACAGGAGATGGTTTGTCAAAATACAATTAGCGCTGATTGTGGAATACTTTGGCGAGAGTAGAAGGAAATGCAATTGCTGGTAGTTGGGGCTGATGCATTTCAAGCTGAGTTTTGCACACACCTAAGAATTTCTGAATTACTTTGTAATAGATGGAAAATTGTAAACGCAGTCAACCCGGCTAAAAGAATCTTCGGGTTATTTAGTTTTTTGACCGATCTGGAATTTTTTTAAGGTTTTTTTTCTCAAAATCTGTGAATATTTATATTTTTGAAAAGTAACTATGGAAAATCTATCGATTTTGAAGTAAAATTGTAGAAAATCTGTAAAAAATGTGTAGAATTTTTAGCTGGGACTTTAATGCGGTCAGAGTGAGAACATAAAACCAAAACGTTGGAATTCTCCGAGAAAACTATGTTTGGAATACTAGCATCCACAAACAATAGTGCTTATAAATCAACTAATATATACTTAAAAGAAATACTTTTCCCCTAATTTCAGCTAATTTTCATTAGCTCAAGTCATTGTTATTATTATTATTATTTTGGTTTTTATTAAGCCTGCAAATGGACAGTTTTATAGCCAATTTCCAAGTGTTTACATTTAGTGCCATCAGCGTTGGAACGTTTTTTGGAATGTTATCTCGCTGCCACTGGAGAAACGAGATTTTTTTGTCTTTTAAAAAAAAAAAATTACTGAGACGGAAACATTCTTATGTTCCATTTCCGTTTTTTTCCTACAAATGGACTTTGCGCAACATTTCTTGACGATGACCGGCTTTAATGAGTTTTAAGCAGCAAAATACTGAGTGGGTGTGGGTAATTAATCGTTTTTGTGGGGTAATAACCTCTTTGATGGTAAAATTTTCTCGCAGTCATAAAATTAGTAATAATACACCGTGTTTTAAGAGTATAAATCAAACGAGATGTAGTCGGGGATTAACGGAAAGGGTGGGAAAACGTGACTCGAACTTGAATTCTGGGGAGAAAATATTTTTTCTTTAGAATTCAACATTTGAATTGTAAAGTGGCTTAAACAAATGGAACTCAAATTGCAAAACCTAAATAATCTTTTCGACTGGATGGAAAGAAACTTTAAATTTTCGTTTATTTATCTTGGGACCATTCGTGCAGAAATTTTTGAAGAAATTTCAAAATCTTGTGATTTTCAAGGAAAAATTGTAAATTTATATTTTTATTAATATTATGTACAGATCTGTGATTTGATTTAAATTCATTGTTGCATTTTGAAAAAAGGAGAAATTTTCGTAATTTGTGCCTGACGATGCAGAAAATTGGAGTTTTTGTTGTTATTTCTGCAAAATCTCTCTTTTTCTGAAGGAAATCGCAGCGGGCTTAGCTAAGTAATTGCTTTTGTTTTTACTTTTTCCTCTTCTCCATGTTTATCAAGGAAATCAAAATCAACAAGCTGACATTTATCAGCCATTGTTCTCGTTGCCGCTGAGTATTGCCAGGAAGCAGATGAGATTTGCTCTTCTATTTGTACCAATAAGCAATACTTGAATCATTAGACAGTTAAAGTAGATAGATAGTATAGTTGTTGAATGATTTAATGAATGAAGATCGAAAGCCACATTTTGGCTCTTTTCGAGGCCGTATAATTGGTCACGGGGGTGAATGTTCACGGGGTACAATTTCATTACTGTTTCCCTAAGGTTTATTGATGTGACGGACCGAGGGAATTGATCCTCTTTACCACCAAAGTTGGTAAAAGTTTGATATCTTGTGTCTGAGCTGTGAAATTCAGCACCAAAATGACGCGAGTAGTAAAAATATTTGCACATTTTCTTCAAATTAATTGATTTTGGAATTATTTGGCGGAAGAAAACAAGGCCATTGAAATGAAAGAAAAAATAATAATACCAAAGGCAATTCAAGTATAGACTTTTACCCACTTGAAAAGCTGACCAGATAAAAACAGTCTGGTCTTTAACTCTTTATTGACAAAGCCATTACTTCAAAGGGAAGTGCCCACGCGATGTGGAGATTAGCGGTGTATGTAAATCAAGGGAGAAAATAACTAATTTGACCAGGGGTAATTATTAATGTGATTGTAAATTTGATTTTTGCATAGTTAACCAGCCCGAAATTTCCAGTCGTAGTGAAAATAGGTCATGCTCATGCTGGGTTAGGAAAGGTATGTTTGATGTTGTTATTTCTGGTTTCGTGAGATATTAATTTGAAATGACTTGACAGGTGAAGATCGACAACCATTATGACTTTCAGGACATCGCTAGTGTCGTCGCCGTGACAAACACCTATTGCACCACGGAACCTTACATCGACGGCAAATGCGATGTCCACATCCAGAAAATCGGAAATAACTATAAAGCATTCATGTAAACAAATTTAATTTTTGAAAACTGCAGAAAATTTGTAGATTTTGAAGTAAAACTAGAAAATCTGTAGACGAGTCTTCAAAATTTTTTTTTTAATTGTAGGAGAAAGTCTATCTCTGGTAATTGGAAAGCAAACACCGGTTCTGCAATGTTAGAGCAGATTCAGCTGACAGAAAGGTAATTTGATTAATAATTAGAAATTTTATCAAGTTAAATTTTTGATTTAATTTAGATATAAGCTGTGGGTAGATGAAGTGTCGGAAATGTTTGGAGGATTGGACATTTGTGCGGTGGAAGCTATTTGCGGAAAAGATGGAAAAGAAATGATCATCGAGGTAAAATGTCATGAGTTTAACACTATTTTTAGTTTTGTTTTTAATAAGTTTTGCAAATTAATTGTAGGTGAACGATTCTGCCATGGCTCTTCTTGGCGAAACCCAAGAAGAGGATCGACGGCAGATCGCCGATCTTGTTGTTTATAAAATGCAAATCTACTGCAAATCTACTGTCGCGTGAGCAATTCGCGGGCTTACTTTACAATGATGGCCGATGGGAGGGTTCATTACTTTTTTGCGCTACGAGGGAGCCAGTTCACTAGATCGTGTTTTGAAACCGGAATAGCTCCATAACTGCTCACTTCCGGTAGCTCAAACTTAGCTCAATCAACTCACATCATTGAGCTCTATCACATGAGCTATTGCTCATTTGGATCCTCCACGGCCATTAATCTAAAGAATCCCCTAATACGCATACCGTAAAACCCCGCATTGTTGCCCATGGGCGACAATACGAGATAATGCTGTTTTTGCTTAAGAAATTGTGGGATAACTTGAGTATGGGGCGTAATTCAAATTATCCCTCGTGGGCGACAATGCGGGGTTTTACGGTAAAGAAGAATATTTCTTTTGAAATTACATTTGAATTTAAATTTAGGCAAGCCCAATCCCGCCAAAGCATTACAGGAAGCTCTCAAAGTGGTTCACCTTCCGAGATGGAACGCACCACTTCATCTGATGCTGTTGGAATGTCAGCCCAGGGAACTCCAACCTTGCAACGAAGAGATTCGCAGAGTATGTGTGTCGACAGAAACAAATCTGTTTTTAAAGACAGCTGTAAATGCTTGTTTCCAGCTTCGCAATCGGGCATGACACGAAGAGATTCGGAGACTTCGGAATCGCGTGGAATTAGCAATCGACGACCCAATGGTGAAAAAGAAGATTCTGACGATACCATGCGCAATTTGCGAAAGACATTTGCTGGCATTTTTGGAGATATGTAATTGCCCTATTTCTCCACACGCTTAACTTATTTTTTAATTAATTAATTAATTTATTTATTTATTTATCTGTTTATCTATTTATTTATTCATTCATTCATTCATTTATCGATTTTATTAATTTTATTTATTGTGTTGGTATTTATTCACAATAACAGAATAAACTTGACAAAGATTATTCAGTTGTTGTGAATCACTGCAAAGTTTCGATGTATATTTTTCAATCCAATTCGGAGGTGCCTTTTGGCGAGTCACTGTTGATTGTCCCCAACTAACGTTAATTGTCTTAATTCAGTGGGGTATAAAGGGAACAATATTACACATTTTCAATGCGAATTATTCTCTCCCGTAGCTTTATTCGGTTCGTCCCGATTGGTCGTCGCAGTCGCAAAAGCGCAAAAACGATTTTGCGATTTTGCGATTTGGCGACTGACCGATCGAGGTTTCAACTAGTCTAGTTTCGATTATGTATATAGCCGAGAATTTATTGTTTCCTTTGAAAATTGATTCCCAAACTGACGAAACGATGAAAGAAAACAAAATTATCACCTTAAGTGGATCTCGTGATGTGTTATCTTTGAATCAATGCAAAAGTATTTGCAGATTTTTTGCTGTAGTTCTCACATGTCCTTGAAAAGAGTCAAATGTATCTTTTCTCTCATATTACCGTAATGCTAGTCAGTACAGTATAACGTAAAAGTAGTCTTAACGAGGTAGGACGTAGGACATTCCGGCACATTATTGTATGCTTGAAACGAAATTCAAACAATATGTATTGTATAAATGGAAAGTATATTATCGCTTATTAAGCACAGAAATAATCAAATTGTTTATTTATTAGCAGTTACTGTACAGTTTTCAATCATTTGACAAATGTTGATTTATTCTTTTTCTATTCTAATGTGTTGATGTTGCCTCACATAGTCTCTCACCTCTTCTTTGCTGTCACTGTTGTGAACAGTAGTCCATTTGAAATCTTTCCTAAAAAAAAACAGTTTTCAAATTTGAAAAAATTCCTATAGAGAAAATTGTATCTAAAGACCAACAATTACAGCATCAGTATTAGAGATTTTACTATTACTGTGGTTAAAGCTTTCAAATCTTGTTGTTTACAACTCGTGTGACATTTCAAATTCAATTTTTCCTCCCAAATTCTCGACATTTCGTGTTTGTCTGCATGTACGAAAAGGTTCAATCACAAATGTACTCTTTAATGTCAGTAGCGAAGGGAAAAAGTTGATTTTCAATTTATTAATTGGTCGCCATATTTAAAAACAAACTGGAATGATTTTATTTCTCAAATTTGCCACTTTTCTTTTTTTCTCTAAATCATTTCGGTTTATTTTTAATCAATTAGCTAAACATGATAATAATATAACTTTCTATGCACATAATGGCACCAGTTAGTTAAACTGAAATCCTTTTAACCCTTTAGATCGAAGGTCTTATATTAAACGAACATTGTGATGTGAGTTGCACTTGTTGCGCCCTAGTAGCCGATTGGTGAATTAAGTGTCATTATCTTATCGCAATAATGTCTTACTATAACAATAATATAACGTAATAACAAGTAAAACAATTAAAATTTAAAATTACGATGATGGAAGAGATTCTTATGTGATTAAATGTGTTAATGCCAACTGTTACGAATGACTTTTTATTTACATTACAAACATCACACATCATTTTAACAATTTTTTATCATTTTTTTACTAACAAAAATCATAATTTCACTTTTTAGATAAGAAAAATCTTTTCTTTTTTTTTTTAAAGAAAAATTATACATTATTAAGGAAAAAAAAGTTTTTTTTTTTGCATTTTTTCTCATTGAAACTGAATAATTTTTTTAAATTGTTTTTTGTTACCCTTAATGATCACATTTTATTGCGCGCTCACGTAGCAAACTCAGATTCATTATAATTTGAGGGGGAAAAAATGGGGGTTCGCAATTTATTCAGCATGAGATATGGGGGTTGCAGCAACATACCTACCTGCAAACCGGTTTAAAAATTAAAGTGGGGATGACCTGCATGCCGATGGCCCACGAAACTCAGGAAACCCGACTTGAAAATCATTTTGCGATGGATGTGACGTTCGGTAAGTCAATCTCAATTTTGTGTTGAATTTGAAATGGGAGCGATAGGTTCAGATTAGATTTTCTAACCCCGCTAATCAATTTGATCTTGATAAAACTTAATCTAAGAGCTGTGGGTTCGTTTGTTGCGAGTTAAGACAGTTTAGCGACTCAACGCACCCAATTAATATCATGTGGTGCGGTTTTCTTCGCGAAGCAACCAGTATGCAAAAGTAGGTGCAAAAATTCACTAATCGATAATTGTTTTAACTTTTTTTTTTACTCGGAGTTGAATTAAATTTTCTAATTTTATATGGGTTTGGATTTGGTTGCTATGGTTTGTAATTTCTTATATTTTTAATGAAGAAGTAGAAATACTCTTCGGAATGTTAGTTCCAACCATCTAAAACTTGTTTTATATTTTATCTATTGAGTTCCAATATACTTCTTTGTTGTGTGAAATATTTAATGTAGAATATAGAACTATAAAACTGAATATAAGACTTGGAAGTGTATTAATTTGAAAGTTGGAAGCACAAGTGGACTGGAAGTGAAGAGAGTCGGACGAAAGTTTTAGATGAGAATTTTCAAGTTGGAACATCAGAAGAAACAAAGAAATATGGGATTGAACAAAGTATGAAAAAGAAAACCAATAGCTAATATACAATTTTAATTATATCTTTGAGTAATTGCCATTCCTACCAAGTCTCTAAAGATACATCAATATCTAAAGTCTGAACATACAATATACATTTTAAAAAATGAACTAATACACTATTGAAACATGCCCTTAACCAAGGATTGATTACTGTAATCAATATCTGTCTTAATACTCATGTTCCAACTTTCCTAGTTCAACTTCCCTGCTCAACAACACTTCCAACTTCCAAAGAGTACATAAATTCAATGCTATTTTTATTGCAGTGTATAAAAGACCAATTATGAACTATTGATCCCATAAACTTCATGAAAGCTAAATTGATTTATTTTATTGATTATTTTATTATCAATAGTGCAAACAAAGATGGCAGAGTCATTGTACTTTGCATTCACTCCTACTGTCCAGATGCTGTTTATTTGGAATAGTGATTCTATTTCCATCTAGGGATAGAATTTAAAACCAAAGGAGAAAAAGAAAAAACAGCATCTAAATCTGAGCATTAATCTTTTACTGTATCTACTTGCGCCTCCTAACGAGAATATACTGAAATATTCATAGAAAACCTATTTACACTGGACACAAACTAAAAGGCGAAATTTATTTTCTCGAAACTCGTGAAAAAAACTTTAAAAAATCCTCCAAAAATAATGTTTAAAAATAAAAGAAGTAACTTTAATTCATAATTCATAAGAACTTGCACTCAAAACCTTACATCGAGTAAAAAAAAGGGGGAAAAAGGCAAAAACCACGGACTGTATCAGGTATTTGATTAACCCATTACGTCATGCGCATGCGCAAACACCATAACCGATCGTGTACTGGAATCACTATCTGGGGAGCCACCTCTAATCTGTTTGTCATTCGTTTGTCAGATCATTTTCTAATTTTCAGGTCAAATTGCCGACAAAATGGATGAAGAATACGATGCAATCGTTCTTGGAACTGGCTTAAAGGTAACTATGCATCGTATGAGACCATTAAATTTACGATTTCGAGCTTACGCAAATAATGCCGGTATTTGTCAACCCCCGTCGCCATTTTGAAAATGTTTGGAGGTAAAACGAGCAAAAATATTGGCTCGAATGTGAATTTGGTTTTAAATGACCAAATCGCTTCAATTTATTCGCAATCCCCGAGTAAAATCGTAAACGATGCCATGAAAATGGAGTTCTATTGAGAACCGTATGGGAGTTCTTTTGTGATACGATTTCTTTATATTTAATAAATATTAACTTCCTAGTTGTTGTATTTTCTAAGTGTTACTCATCGAAGTGTGCGAAATAAACCGTTTTTTCCTTTTATTTAGTGATGTACACTCGTGTGCGTGACCTCATCGGCATTAAGTGTCGGCTAATTTGATTATTTTTGCTAATTATTACGTTTTTTGTGATTTTAGGAATGTATTTTGAGTGGAATGTTATCAGTGAGTGGGAAAAAGGTTCTCCATATCGATCGAAACAAGTATTATGGGGGTGAAAGTGCATCTATTACACCTTTGGAAGAGGTAAATGAACGTTTGGATGGAAAAAGTGGTGTTTTTTCTATATTTATTCGATTTCTAAGTGATTTTTTTATCTTTTCTCCCCGACAGCTATTCACAAAGTATGGTTTACCAGTCCCATCGTCAGATTACGGTCGCGGAAGAGACTGGAATGTAGATTTGATCCCTAAATTTCTAATGGCAAACGGTCAATTGGTCAAATTGCTAATCCACACGGGCGTCACCAGATACCTGGAGTTTAAATCCGTCGAGGGAAGTTACGTTTACAAAGGTGGCAAAATCGCCAAAGTTCCCGTCGACGAGAAGGAAGCTCTCGCTTCAAGTAAGTTTTCGATTAAAATGATTTTGACTTGCATTTCGCTTGGTTTTCGCGAGAAATTGGCACAATTTTCGTGTTTTTAAAGCTGTAATAGCTCATTTTCAATTGAATTGGCTAATTTAAGTCAAAACCAAGCCGAGGTGAGTATAAATTCGGTGAAATTAGTCAGAAATGATATTTTTTTGTGCAATGGCGTGAATGCCTGATTCAGACGCGTACTATTTGATCCCATTTTTATTGCCGCTTGAACGAGTGCTGGTGTTGACAGTTAATCTAAAGACGAAAGAATTTTTTTCCCCGATTTGCTTCGCTAAAAAAGGCGTAAAAACAATCGCATCATTGAAAAATTAAAGTCGAAATCAAACCATTTTCTAATTAAAACTTGAAGAAACGAATGAAATAATTTCAAAACGTTAATCTCGCGAATGCGGTTTTTTTCCCCGTCAATTTTTTCAAGATTTTTCATTCATCTGAGCGGTAATCGGAGTTCGCGAACGATGTGATCCGCATTCGAAAGTGACTTGAGAATGATTAAATGGATTTTTGTTTGAAATTCATTCGTGTATAAATTGAAACAAATTTCCATCGTTAATCTATTGATTATTCGTGCTCTAGTTTTTCAGAAGGTACGAAATTACATTTAATTGTGGATTTTTTTTGATTCCTTTGAAGAAAAACGGCATTTCGATAAATACGATGTTTTTAATTGCTCAGATACAAGACTCTTGGACTTAACAAGACGTCTAACACTCGCAGTGGTTAATCGATCGTGGCAATTGAGTTTGAGGCAGAAAATTAAACTGACACGAATGCCGAAATTATGCAAAACCGATTATTGGTTTGGTTAAATTAAAAATTGTTGGATTGGAAGTGAAAATTGAGGAAAATCTGATTTAATGCTTAAATTGAAGGAAACAGAATCTTTTGTCTTGTAACCTTAAAACCATTTTGCGTAAACTGATGGTTAGGATAAGAGTTTCTCCAAGAAGATGCATCCTCAATTTAAAATAAATTTCTAAAGAATTAATGGATATTTCGAGTTATTCGGAAAGATAAGTTGTTTATTGAAGTTTATTTGACTTTTATTGGAGGAAATGAGTAGGAAATTTGTCTAGAAATTAATTAAATTCGTATTGCAGCAGGTTTCAATGGCGAATTAATTGTGTAATCAAGATGAAACTGATTATTAATAATCACTTTATACATACGTTGATTGGCATTCATATGGGAGCAGGTTTCATCAACAAACTGATTATAAAATCAAGATTTAACTGATTAAAATAATCAGTTTCATTCGAATTAATTCATTCTTTTTTCTGAAAATTTATTAATTTTTTTTTTTTTCAGATTTAATGGGGATGTTCGAGAAACGGCGCTTCAAAAATTTCTTAGTCTACGTTCAAGATTTTAGGGAAGACGATCCGAAAACATGGAAGGATATGGATCCGAAAACAACAAACATGGAGGACGTATATAATAAATTTGGACTCGAAAAGGATACCTGTGACTTCACCGGTCACGCGCTCGCCCTTTATCGTGACGACGAGTGAGTTTTGCGTTTTTTTTTTCACTAAAACTCGTGACTGAAACGACTTTTTCAGTTATTTGCAACATCCAGCAATGGAAACCATTCGCCGCATCAAATTGTACAGCGATTCCCTGGCTCATTACGGCAAAAGTCCGTATTTGTACCCGTTGTACGGTCTCGGCGAATTACCGCAGGGATTTGCTAGGTAAACTCGCATTATTTCCTCTTGGATTTCGGGAATAATTTTTGTTTTCTTTGCAGACTTAGTGCCATTTATGGTGGAACGTATATGCTCGATAAACCCATCGACGAAATCGTGCTAGAGAAAGGGAAAATTATCGGAGTTCGTTCTGGAGACGAAACTGCCAAGTGCAAACAAGTGTACTGCGACCCATCCTACGTGTCCGAGAGGGTTAAGAAGATGGGAAAAGTGAGAATTTGATAATTAAAATTGAAACTGAAATAAAAAATTTCTCTCTTAAGGTCATTCGATGCATATGTTTGCTGGATCACCCCATTCCAAACACAAAGGATGCGTTGTCTTGTCAAATTATTATACCTCAAAAACAAGTTGGCAGAAGTTCTGGTAATTTTTCTAAATACAGTATATTCAAATAAAAACATGACTAAATCAATTTTTAATTTTTCCAAACAGACATTTACATTTCCCTCGTGTCCTACACACATCACGTGGCCGCCAAGGACTATTTCATCGCGATGGTCAGCACCACCGTCGAAACTGACAACCCGGAACGTGAAATTAAGCCCGGTTTGGATTTACTCGGCCCAATTAAACAAAAGTAAATTTATAGTCGAATTTAACAACAAATTTCTAACTTGAAAAAAAAAAATTTCAGATTCGTGTCTGTGAGCGATTTGTTCGATCCGATCGACGATGGATTAGAAAGTCAGGTAAATAAATTTGAAAAATAAATAGTTAATTATCTACGATACTAAAAGTTGTCTTTCTAGATTTTTATTTCAAAATCGTACGACGCCACGTCTCACTTCGAAACGACTTGTTTGGACGTTCTCGATATCTTCCGCCGAGGAACTGGAGAGGACTTTGATTTTTCAAAAGTAAAACGCGACCTGAGAGACGAACAGGATTAAAAAAACAAAATCAAGTTGGGAAAAACCTTCCTTTTAAGTCTTTGTATAATTTTATGAAATACTATCAAGCCTGTTGTAACTTTACTGTTTTATTTTCTGGGCCTGGCGTGCCAAATTTAAAAGACTGACTCTGTATACATAGCATTCTTAAAAGGGGGGTATTGTAGGATTGGTGGAGGCAAAATTACAAAGCTTCATTAACTAAATGAGACGTATAATTGACATTTTTGCTGTTTAACTGAACAATTTCATTAAAAAATGCATTTTGACAACTTTAATGCCAGTTTTGTCGGGTTTTGTGGACGTCATATCCGATTTGACACTTGGAAAAATTAAAAATTGAAAAAAGTAGCAATTACTTGAAATAGCATCGAAATTTAGTGAAAAACCAAATTATGTTCACTGTTTTGTGCCCCTTGTATCAATTCTTTTGCACAAACATAGCAATTTTCTTTTCTTTTGCTAGGTTTTTGACGCTAATTTATGGGACCACGTATTATGTTTATTTTTTTTTTTACTGGATAAGTAAAAAAAAAAATGTATTTTTTATTATTCTATTACCTACTAAAAAATCAATAGCTTGACTACTTGCTTTACTACAAAAATTGTGCTTGTGTATCGATATATGTAAAAACTTAGTGAAAAATTGGAAAATAAAAAAAATTAAGAAAACGTTGGTCGTTTGTGCGCTTTAATATTAACTATTTAACCGCATTCCATTAAGAGAGATCGGAAAGACGATAAACGGAGCTTAAGAACGCTTAGCGAGCCTTGGGAATCGAGAAATGGCCGAATAGCTTTAACAGCACTAAACAATTCTGTAGCTTAGTCGCTTAATCGCTCGTATTTATTGATATTAACTCGCGTAATTTGTATCGTGTTGCCACAATTGCGTCTTCACATTTATAAAAGTGAGAGATACTAGTTTTATTCTACAAACGGGTTACGATGTTTGATGAGAAGCAATTGAAACGCATGTTTTCATTCATTCCGGGGATTTAGCCTTTGTTTATCATACGACATATTTGTGATTGGAAGTAATGGATGAGCCAGATACTATTTATCAGTCCATGGTTTGTATATTTTGAATTTTGGCCAGTGAACATTTCAAGTGTAGTTTTACGATAATGTAAGATTTATAACTTGTAATGCGCAATGCGCGAAGGTGAAGCCAACAACTAAGCTACAGAAGAACAAATTAAACGTTAAATCTTTATTGCAGTGAGTACGGTACGTGGAGAAAACTTTTCCTACGTTATGCATATTAAAATAACGTCATCTTACAAATTATACTTGATACCACCATTAAACTACGACTATGCAAACGACGAGGTTAGTTCTAAAATACACTTTATAAACGCTTACAATTTTATAATTTGATTTCGTCCACTCGACTCTAGAATTATTATTAATTTAAATATCAAATTTCACAAAGTGGCGGCAACTTGTCGAACTTTCTCGTTGAACTTTCTCGTTGACTTTCATCACTTCATCGTTAGATAATCCACGAACACGAGTAAGTACGACTCAGTTAATAGAGAGATTTAGGAGCGCCAAACTTGTAACTTGTAACTTGTAAAATTCCATGTTAACTACAAGTAACGTGTAGTTAACATGGAATTTTACAAGTTAGAAGTTAGAAGTTTGGCTCTCCTAAATCTCTAATATAAAACTGGTTTTATCGATATTTTCACTATTATTTAGATGAAGAAAGTCAAGAGGATTTCGAAGGGGAACGAGATAAGATGAAGTGTTTTCAATGAGTGTAAGCGCTGTTATTCCAATTTGAAGTATTTTCGTTGAAAATATTTTGTTTTTAGATATAAATCGAGCCAAATGATAAGGTTTTATTGCTGTTTTTCTTCGCGTGGAGCATCTTTTAGCCACCGAGTGGTACGGCAAGGTAAATTAACCACCATCGTAATGAATAATCAGAAAATATTTATAAATTTTTATTTTGTAGGTGTAAAAATGTTGTTCGATTGCGCGAATAATTTTTTTCATTAGTCTATTTGTTGAGTAGGCGGTTAATTTTCGATTATGTATTATTTTTCTTTATTTGCAGGGTTGGCATCAGTGGTCCTGTGGTTATAGCACTGACGCAATGCATGTGTCCATAACGAACTCAGGTTAGATAATTATTTGTCATCTCTCACCTCTTTAACACATTATCCCTCGCGCCTCCAGATATGATCTCTAATACCTGATTTCTATCTTCTGTATTATTTACTGTATTATATTTGAATAAAACAACCTTATTATTTTATTTGTATTTTATTTGTCTAAAAAAATAACAAGAAAACTACGCGAATTTCGCCCACGTTTTTAAATTCGAAATGATGTCCGAATCAAAGTTATGTCTGTTTTACACATAAACTTTATATACATCTTACGAAAGAACATCTACAAGTTGCTCGCATGCTGTGATGGTTAGGGTGTTGATGTTTGATCATGAAGGTTCCAGGTTCGAATCCTTATTGACTAGAGAGATTTTTGATCCAAACAGGTTAGGTGATTTTTTTTCAACTAAATAAAAAAACAATCAAATAGTTTAAAATATTTTTCTAAGTGTAGTGGGATTGTGAAATTTAATAATGACCATTTGATAGTCAACTAGTGTGAGTCAGGCTGGAGTGTAAGTTAAGTGTTGGACTAGGAATGTGAAGGTTGTGGGGTCGAATCTCTGCTCTGCTTATGTGATTTTTTTTCAATTAAATAAGGAGAAATAGATGAAGTAATTAAAAATATTTTTTCTAAGTGTAGTGGGATTGTGAAATTAATAATGTCCAATTAATGGTCAACTAATGTGAGCCA
>JAQIXT010000090.1:0-77600 GCA_034700445.1 Stenotaenia linearis
CCTGAACAAGTGTGAACACAAGAGTTTCTGAAACTTGGCAGGTTATGTACATAAGTGGTTCAAGTGTGAACTAGGCAGTAGTCGCATATCACGTAACCTTACAAATATTCAACTACCATCATAATGACATCAAGTACGCAACAAAAATAAGGTCCTAGGCCCCAGAATGGTGTCATTCGATCTTCCTTCATTTGAATATTTATACAATTTTAGGAAATCATAGAAGCACACAAAAAAACATAAATAATCATTTCCTAAAATTGTATAAAGTTCAATTTTGACCACCACAAATAGATGGAATTATGGTCCACCAGCCCCTACTATGCTCCCACAACCAACAGACCGAACCAGCAAATTTACTCAGGGCCATCTAGGGGGATGGCCCACCCTTATTGAAGGGGATCAGCCAGACCATACGGGAACATGGAGAACAGGAGGAGCCCGAGCCATCACAAATAATTAAAATTTATAAAAATAAGAGGCGTGAAAATTTTGCTATGCTACTGTTTCAACCTAATTCGACTCTTTTTGTAATTAATCTAAAGTTCTATAGACAAATGATAATGAAACAAATTATCTTAAAAATTTATAATTTGATCTTTTACATTCAGCACAATGTAAGAATGTAATATAACATAGTGATTAACGAAAAATGATTAATGTATTCCTGAACTTAAAACTGCATTACAGTTTATTATTACGGATTTAGATAATATAAATGTTTTATTATTATTATTAAATCTGAAACTAAGATTCAAATTAAAATAAACAATAGGTAACTCAACCAATAACCAAGTGATATTCAGAAGACGTGTAAGCGACTTCAGAAATGTCTAAATACATCCAGATTTCTGTTCTCTTGTTCGTATTTGCTATTAATGTATCACAGGTATTGTTAAATTACATAAAAATAAATTTTTTATTTGAATAATTTTTACTTTTATTTTTCAGAGTAAGTAAAATGACTCCTTTGAAACTTTTAGCCATGGGTTAGTTATTGCTCCTAAGTTTCAAAGAGGGAATAATTTCAGTCTAAGTTGTCGGGTTTTCTACTTAATGCAACTATACAAACTTTGGTTTCACAAAAAATCAGATATATTTTAAGAATTTCTTTAAAATTTTAATAAAAAATAAAAAATAATTTTTGTTTTTAGGTGCAACGTTTGGTACAGTTGGAGGCTACCCTGGTAAATCACTCCCTTCTCCAAGCTCGTCAGAAGAATTGCCAAGACACAAACATAAACATCACCACCACCATCATAAATCAAGTGATCGACTCTACCAACAACAGCAACAAGAGCAAATTGCATTAGAAAATCAACAAATCACAAAACAAAATCAATTGCAAAGTTCTGGAGGAGGATTTAACGCCAATCTTAATCAAGACAACAACTTTTCTCCAACTTTTGGAAATATTGGCGGTATTGGAAGCATCGCGGGACGAGGACTTGGTGTAAGAGAACTTGCTGGACGAGCAGTGGCGGGACGAGAACTTGCTGGAAGAGAACTTGCTGGACGAGCAGTGGCGGGACGAGAACTTGCTGGAAGAGAACTTGCTGGAAGCGAACTTCCTGGACGAGCTGGACGAGGTTTTGGAGGCCGAGCATCTGATATTCTAAGTGCAAGAGATCCAAAGGATTCAGATTCTGAATCCGATGAGAGACCAAAACATAAATCGAAATCTCGCAGCCGTAAAGTTAGGTATGATTCGGATTCAGAGTCAGACGAATTACCACCAGTTCAAGTTCACCACCACCATCATCATTCACATAATATCAAGAAAAAACAAGAAGTGATTGCTCTATCAAACAAAGAGCAAAACCAAAACTCGCAATTACAAAGTACAGCAGGAGGATTTAACACAAATATAAATCAAGACAATAATTTCTCACCAACTTTTGGAAATATTGGGGATATTGGAAGCATCGCGGGACGAGGACTTGGTTTAAGAGAACTTGCTGGAAGAGAACTTGCTGGACGAGCATTTAATATTCTAAGTGCAAGAGATCTAAAGGATTCGGAATCTGAATCCGATGAGAGACCAAAACGTAAATCGAAATCTCGCAGCCGTAAAGTTAGGTATGATTCGGATTCAGAGTCAGACGAATTACCACCAGTTCAAGTTCACCACCACCATCATCATTCACATAATATCAAGAAAAAACAAGAAGTGATTGCTCTATCAAACAAAGAGCAAAACCAAAACTCGCAATTACAAAGTACAGCAGGAGGATTTAACACAAATATAAATCAAGACAATAATTTCTCACCAACTTTTGGAAATATTGGGGATATTGGAAGCATCGCGGGACGAGGACTTGGTTTAAGAGAACTTGCTGGAAGAGAACTTGTGGCTGAAAAACCTGATGAGGTTAATCCAATGGCTCGCTGCATCAAAAAGAGAACTTTGACTTAAATTTTAAGAAAATGTTTTTAAGATGAAATAAAAGAATAAAATTATGATAATTGAATATGTAGCAAGCCCTTATTAAAAAGAACTTTGACCAAAAGCAACAAAATTTCCAGAAAGAAGAAATTTAAAAAGATTAGTCATGTGATCATCTGCACATTTAATATTCTTGTTAGCTCAATAAAACTAAAGAAAGCCTCCCAAGAAATATATCCTAGTCCTAATAATGAATAAAAGCAAAGCTAAACTTTCCCCCTATTCGTAAACAAATTTATAGGGAAGGGTAAAATCATCAAAATATTACACTAAAGAGAAATAAGATCCTAATTAACTGTTAATTTCATTCAGGATACAAGAATTTTGTTGCTGCAATAATATTGTAATAACTAAATAACGATCAGCGTACATTCTAGTTTTTTTATTACAAATTTCATATAACCACTTTATTTTAGGTGTAGCCAACATTTAACCAAAATCGACCACAATGTCTAAACACATAGCGATTTCCATCTTTTTGATTGCGATAATCATCAAAAATTCAGTAGTAATGATTTTTAACAACAATGGCTATTTTAAATAATTTTTAAATTTCTTGCAGAGTAATTCGATAAAATCCAAAACTCCCATCTCTGTCTTAGCAACTATCCATTGTTAAAAATACTTTGAGCCACTTTGGTTTGGAGTGGTTTAACTAAAATTTAAAACTCAATGTAAGGATATTTATTGTAAAGATTATTTTTAGGTTCTGGCTGGTTTGGTATGGCACCAAGGGAGATAGGGGCATTTCCTCCTCCTCCTCATCATCACCATCATCACCACCATTTAAAAAGAGATAAGAATTACAATAGAATAATAGCAGATCTAATCGCACACAATCAACATGAGAGTAGCAAAAAACAGTTGGAGAGTACAACGGGAGGTTTTTACGCGAATAAAAAACAAGACAATAATTTCGATCCAACTTTTGGAAATATTGGGAATGTTGGAAGCATTGCGGGACGAATGTTTTCGGCGGTAGAAACCAGGAGGCAGACTAGGGGCACAGGATGAGGCTAACTGCGTCAGAAAGAGAATTTTGATTTAATTGAAATTTAAGAAAACTTTCGAAGATAAAATAAATGAATAACATTAAGATAATTGAATTTAGTGTTTGCGAGCCCTTACTAAAAAGAGAAGGCATAAAGCAACAAAATTTTCAGAGAGAGGGAATTAAAAGAGATTAAATAAAAATAAGTCACGATTATCTCCACGTTTGCATATTTAATATTCTGGTTAGCTCAATAAAACTAAAGAAAGCCTCTCAAGAAATATATCTTGAATACTATGTTGGTATTTATCGTATGTTGTTGTTTTTAATTTAATAAATCATTTTTGTATGTTGGTGCGCTCTAGTGTGACAAGATGTTCCCGTGAGAGCGCGTTCAAACTATTGTGGTGAAAAATGGTGAAAAAAGGCACGAAAATAAAGTTTTTTTCCCAACGTTTTCTTAAATATCCAAACGATTCTTTTATTTAATCGACCTCAACATACTAAAGTTTTAATCAATCTATATTACCAAAACCATATTGTGATTTTTATTCATAGTTTTTTAATGAAATTTCTCCTCTCAATCAGCATCGAATGAAAGAAATCGTGCAAATCCCATCAACCACATTTCTATTACTTCCGGCTTATTCTAGTAACTCTTTGTACCTAATCGTCATCCCTAAAGACACAAGTACTTACATCCTTGAGAGAACTTTGACTTAAAGCAACAAAATTTCCAGAGAGAAGAAATTTAAAAAAATTAAATAAAAATAAGTCACGATTATCTTCTCATTTGCATATTTAATATTCTTGTAAGCTGAAGAAAGCCTCCCTAGAAATATATCTCGAATACTAAAGTTAAAATTATTACAGCACTTTTAAATCTCTACGAAATTTGAATTTTACTTATTACTCTAGAAGACAGGTTATCATAAAAGTATTTTAAAAATATTTTCTTTCTTAACAGTTGTCCCATTGTTAGGTTCAGAATTTTATCAAGATTCAGTAGAAGAATTACCAAAACACATTTACACACAAACATCATCATCACCACCATAAATCAAGTGATCGACACTACCAACGACAAAAAGAGCAAGAGAAATGACTTCTGATTTAGGCAATACAGCTGATATTGGACGAGAACTTGCGTCTGAAAATACTGATGAGGTCAATCCAATGGCTCGCTGCATCAGGAACAGAATTTTGACTTAAGAAAATTTCCAAAAATTGAATTAGAATAATAATGAATGATTATTGAGTGTAAAGGCATGTTTGGTGACTAATTTATTAAATTTGCAAGAATATCGGAGTTACGATACTGCGCTGTTTTGTTACAGCACTCACCACTAAAATGTTGGTAATTACAATAGATATATCTAATTACAGGATTACAAAGCTGATTCTTATAGGGATCGGCTTTGTAATCCTATAAGCTTTGTAAGCTTATAGGTGCTTGTAATTCTTATAAGAACCTATACGAATTTTTTATATGAAAAGTCAACTAATGCAGATAAAAATTCTTATAGGTTCTGATAGGACCCTTTTACGACGTGATAGGACCCCTTTACGACGTGGGTAACCTAAACAAACTAATTAAACTGAACAGCCACTTTTCAATCAGGATATGCTCTTAATCACTAGTAATTAATACTGATTACAAAAATAAACTCATGTTTATTGTTTTGGATTCAACTTTAATTTGAATTGCGTAATCAAATAAAACACGCCATTTCTATCAATACCCAAGTTACCATTATACAGACAAATGAATTATCTAAACAATGTCTAAAAGAATAGAGATTTCCATTTTTCTTACGGTATTAATCATCAAAGTAACAAAAGTAACAATTTATTAATTTTAAATAATTTTTCGTTTGACATGATTTTAATTTTTCTCACAGTGTAAGTTAAATCCCCAACTTCTAATCTATGTGTGACTGATTAAATAGCAAACATCCCTAGTGAAAATGTAAGATAACTATTAAGAGTAAAACTTTTTTATCTATATTTGTTTCCTAGGTATAGAACAAGAACAACCTCAGCAAAGTTTATCAACACCAGATAGATTTAAAGGAAGAGAGCAAACGGTTTTGAATTTAGAAAATCAATTTGATAATCGCCAAAAACAAATGGAGAGTTTCGCAGATGGATTAAATGTAAATTTTAATCAGTTCAGCCAGTTTTCTCCAAAGTTCAAAACTATTGGAAGTTTAGCCGGAAGAGTATTGGACTTTGGAATTCCCATTCCGAAAGAAAGCTTAGTACTCCTTAATGACGCAATTCCTGTTCCTGATTCAGATTCAGATTCTGATGAGAAACCTCAATTAAAGCAAAGAAATAAATGGTTTAAATACATATCAGAACCATTAGATTCTAATTCCGATTCCTATTCGGAGGAAATTCACGATCATCGGCACAAAAAATACAAAAAAGTTGTTCGTGTTTCAAATAAGAAGGAGAAGAAATCGTCTCAGTTGCATAGTATTGGTGGTGGATTCAATGCAAACATAAATCAAGAAAACAATTTCTCACCTACGTTTGGAAATATTGGCAATATTGGTGCTATCGGTGCAGAAGATGATTCGAATTTTGTTAAACTTGCCGGAAAAGCTTGGTCTGAGAAAGTTGTTAATCCGAAGAAAGAAGAAAAAGTCAAAAAACCAATTGATAATTTCGATTCTGGGGCTGAAGAAAAAGCAAAACGGAAATCAAAATCAGCTAAACCGCCACAAATCATAGAAGTTCATCACCATCATCATTATCATGACATCAATGATGAAGATGCAATTGCGATTGCAAATAATGCACAAAATACAATCACGCAAATGCAGACTAAAGGTGGAGGATTAAATACAAATTTAAATCAAGTTAATAATTTCTCTCCGTCATTTGGAAATTTTGGAAATATTGGTGGACGAATGATGGCACAATCTAGACCATTCACAGGACATCATCAAAAATCGAATAAAAGTTTTTACAGATTTATCCAAAGCAACAAGAAAAGTAAAGCTAAAATAAGATCTGTTCTCCGTTCTGTTAAATTATATTTAAATCAATAATTTTTTACAGATCAAAAGTATCGCCGACATTATCGATATCCCAGGTATTTAAATTGGAATAAAATGGAGTAAAATTAATTAATGGCTATTTATAGTTCTGAGAGTTTATCCAGTGAAAGTTCGTCATCACAATCAGCATCGAAGGAAAATGCTAATTTTCCAGTTAATCCCAGTGTGAGATGCATCAGAAAAAGAAATTTACATTAATTACAACCATTTTCATTTAAAAAAAAGAAATACAAAAAGATATAACACTTGTAAAAGCTTATTTTTAGTTTTGAAAATTCACCGAATAAAAGGAATAAAATTGAAAAATATTTAATTTTTATAAAAATTAAAAGTTAATTCTGAAAGCAAAATAAAAATCAATCATATTCATATTCATTTTGTTTTGTTATACAGTTCGTACCAAGAGATACCTTGTTTTTGTTACATACTTTTCTTGAATTGATAAATTTGATGTACAAATTTGAGGCAAGTCTTTGGTCATGAAAAGAAATCCCAAAATTATACTCTCATCAACACAGCATTGTCATTAGAAAGATTTTGGAATTAGTAGAATCTTTCAAAACCAAATTTCTTCGATTACAAGTTGCCATCCAATTGTAGTCACCCTCGAGTACAAGTCACGGCGACAGGGGCGCGACTTTGAGATAAAAATCGCCCTCGAATATAAGTTGCGATTTATATTCAAAAATTTCAAAATTTAGTAAGATATATTTTGAAATTACAGTAGTTCTTCAGCCAATTAATCAGTTAAATTCAAAATATAAGTCTCAATTAAACTTTGTCTTCGAATATAGCAAAAAAAACATAGCAAAAAATTCAATTGTATACGAAGAATTACGGTATCTTATTCTTGTTATTACTAACGAAATTATTCAATCAATTTTAACCAAAAACCATTTATAAAGCGGATAAACAAATTTTGAAATTACCATATTCATGTACGTCTTGAAAAATAACTTAGTTTGAAATTAGAACGTAATGCTAGTGAAATATTTACAAAATGTTTTTAATTCTCTAATAACCTATTTTGCCAATAGCACTCCCAACAGAGATCACATTACGGATTTTAAACTATTTGAAATTGATATTTCAGTTATAAATAATCCAAATACATCGCAGTATGTGTTTAAAAACTGTTAATATGTTTGGAAAATTGAAAATAGCAATTTGCACACTGATATTTCTTATAACAATAACAAAGGTATGTTTTAATCTAACAATTAATAATCTATTTTAAAATATTTTCATCCAACTATTTTCAGAGCACAGGCAAGTCTCATTTAACAAGTACTTTTACATAAATTTCAATATTTCAACAGTAACTAATTGACATTATTTTAAGATTTATCAACTGAAGAAACACTCCAACATCTCCACAACTACCATCATCATCCTCATTCCAAAAAACACAGTCATAAACATCAAGAAACCTCTGAAATTATTGAAGAACGACCCTTTAACGAATCTACTGGTGATAACAACCTTAAGAATGAAAAAGTAAGCGATCATCACCATCATTCAAAACATCACCTCCACCACAAAGACCACTACAGACAAAAACACTTACAAAATACTGGGGAAAGAATTAATCTAAATATCAATCAGAAAAATAATTTTTCGCCTTATTTGACCGGTGAAAATGTACCACAGGAAAATGACAGTGTCGTAGAACCGAGGGAAATGGAGAATGATGATCCAATCATAAACGAAAAGGAGAAAATAAAGGATAAAAAGGACAAAAAGATTAAGAAAAAGCGGTCTAAAGGAGGAAATCGAATTGTAGATAAACTATTATATAAAAATTCAGTTTTAATACACGAAATAAAAACAAATAAGCCAGCCTTGCCCAATGATGTAAATGGAAGAGCTTATTCCAGAATTAATAATGATCATTCTAGCAAGCGTCGATGCAAACATCGAAATAAGAAACGATGTAAACAATTCCAAAGCATAACAAGCGATGGCCATAGTCTCAATATTGATCAAAAGCTTGATTTATCACCAAATTTTGTGTTCACAAGTCAGTAATAGAAAAAATTAATAATTTTACTAAGAATATCTGTCTTTGATGTCTTAGATAAAAAAAAATCTATTTCACAGCATTGGATCCAATTTTTAGATTTGGAATCAATGGTTAATTTTAAGATTATATAGTAACTCTTATGTAATTTTAAAATTTTAAATAAATAAATAATAATAATGATAATGACGTGTATTTTCTAACTTTAACTTACTTTAACTTTAAATTACTGCTTTTAAAGTGTTGATTCATGGACCCCAAGTTGCAGTTTGTGGCGACTGAACCCCCCATTCAAAACCGAAAACAGTCCCTTCCGTAATAGCACACTGACGTCCGTAGGATATCCTGAAATATCCACAGAAAGTCCAAATTACATCCTGTGGACTAAGAAATATCCCAGTTGTGGAAGTCCATGAGACCTCCATGTAAGGTCCCACTGGACGTTCTCAGGATGTTAACTGGACATCCAAAAGACATCACATCCCATAAGAGACGTTTTATGGACATTTTCAGGATGTCAAATCCTGTTAGTCATTCTGAGGACATCCACAGGGTGTCAAATCCTGTTATAGTCATTCTGAGGACATCCACAGGGACATCCCATTGATGATGATTTATGGGAGTCCATATGGACATCCATGGGATTTTATTTATAGGTCTTGGATGTTTTCTGGACGTTTTGACATCCCATGTTTTGTGGACTTTTTGTGCTGTGTGGGTTACAAACCAAGATTTAAAAAAATTGCCGTCTACTACTTGTACATTAAATAGTTTGAAAAATACTGCTTTAAATAATTAACTTAGCCAAATTTCATCCAAAAACGGATAGAAACAGCATAGTCTTTGTAATAAGTACCGACATTATAAGCAATATCAATTACATTGTAATTAATAATAATCCTAAATCTAGTCTTGGTCCTGTTACAATCCCCGCGGTCCCGGTATCTGTCCCGGTCCCGTTACGGGACTGGGAACGGGACGGGAGTCAAAATTACAAAATTTTAGGGACTGGGACCGGGTCGGGAAGAATAATTAGCCATATATAAATATGAAAACTTTTAAAAATTGAATTTATGTGGTCGCAAATGGTTTATCTGTAAGCCATCATCAACCTAATGTAACTTACCTTGGTAAAAACTTTGTGCACATGATTTAGGCCTATTTTCCATAGATTTGGATTGAACTGCCATCGTATTGAAATTAATTCTTATTCGTAACCACAAATCTTACTTGCCATTTCCATTTGGCATCAACAGTCACCAAGGGCCGGCTGCCTGTTTAAAACTTCTTGAATTTTGAACATCTGTAAGGATTTTGAAGAATTCGTTAATACTTTTTAATTAATCAAACTTTTAATTATTTAAACATACAGTGATACAATATCACACTTATCCAGAAAGGCAATATTTCCTAGGGGAATGCTCCTGCCATTCTTACTGGCATGGATGACCGTGCCAGTCACAGACGGAAGTTTAATTTTCTTGCAACTAGATGGCGCCTAAGTTTTTGCTCTTGGCAGTTGCGTTTTATCCTGACATGACATCTAACAGGAGCTAGAGTTATTAAAACAAAATGGCGCACAATCGTTGTGGTTTTGCTAGAAAAGGATGACATTATTTTAATGTCACGAGTGAGTCCAGTACCTAAATCCGATCTACAATCCATCAGTTAACTTTACAACCTAACGGTGAGTTTAGCAAAATCAATTCTGATTAATAATTTCCATTGGATAAACAATTTTTCAGGAACATGGCTACTAACTCTGTTAATATTCGGGAAAAAATGGATTTATTATCCATTAGATGTTTAGAATTGATGGAAGAAATAATAAAAGAACGAAGCATACTTGATAAACACATGAAAGAAGCATTTATTAACATGGCAAAATCCAGATACAATATCGGAAATAAATTCGTTGGCATCAGCCAATTACCGAACGAAGAAAAGGGCATCGAACCGTTATTTAAAGTATCAACATCGGAGGTGGACGGAATTGTTAAGGAATTTAATTTAATTTCTTCGTCAAAATACGAACTCAATTCCTCCGAAAACGAGGAGGCAGAGGCTGGTGTGAGACAAAGAGGAAAAGTTGGAATGCAAGGATCATCATCAGCTAAAAAAGAAAAAAATCCACTCAATTGGTTTGGAATTTTAGTTCCAACTACCTTACGACAAAGTCAGACTGGATTTCAAAATAGTCTCGAAATTTTATGTAGAATAGCGACCAAGCAAGCAGAATTAAAAAACATCAGTACTGAGTTTCGGAGTTTAAGAATGGAGAAAAATGTTTAATAACAAAGTTAATTAAGCTGATGCAGCTATTGTAATAATAAAGATTTAAAGTCGATGTATATTCAGGATTTATTACTTTTGTTGATTGTAATTTGGTTATTTTATATCTTAATAACACATTTGCATTTTTCTTTAAATTATAATTTTCATTAAAGACTTGATTGATAAACATTGTAGTTTTTCTTTTGATTTTCTTTTCAGTTTAAGATGAAACCATTAAGTTTATTACAATTAGATTGGCATTTGACTAAAGAGGCAGGTGACATTCTTCAAATGTTGTATCAACCAAATACATTTAAACTACGACAGTTTGGTAAGTTATAGATCGAATCTGCTTTGCCATGAAAAAATTTTTGAAGACTGAATTTGCTTTTTAGGACTTTTGGAACGACCGCAGTTAGAACTCGACGAGGTCAACTATAAACTATTTGTTTGTGGAAAAGGAGGAATTGGAAAAACGAATTTAATTGCTCGGTTGTCAGGAAATGAAATCCCAACTATTTACTGCGAAACCCCAGGCATACAAATATCGGTTGTTTATTGGCCAGTCAAGTTACTGAATACATCACGGATTGTTATGTTTCGATTGGAGTTTTGGGATGCTGGAGAAGGTGCATTGAAAAAATTCGATCACATCTTACCTGTGAGTGATTTAAAGAAATATTCATTACTTTATTTTACTAATTCAATTTTTATTTCCACTAAAGGCATGCAAAGAAGATTTGGATGCTCTACTTTTTGTATTTTCGTTTACTGATCGATTAAGCTTTGAAGAAATTCCTCAGCAGCTGTCAAAAATTTTTCAACCAACTGAAAGACCGTGTCCTATAATTTTTGGAACGAGGTTACACAAAATTTTCTTTTCTCTTTTATAGTTTTGTAATTATTTTATTTGTTATAGATATGACCAGCATTCCATTAGTGAAGTTTCTTTGAGAGATATTCGTGACTTCGAGCAGCGATGGAAAATTCCAATCATTAAATTGAAAAACAGTGAGGTTGATTCTCAAAGTAGTAGTAAATCGCTTCAAGCGTCCGAGTTGAGTGAAATAGGGTTTGCCCTTAATGTTGTCTGTAATCATCTGTGGCAAAGAGACCAAAGTTTAGCTGGAGTCTCAGTTACCGGTGTTCAAAAAACCCAGCAGAATACAAGCAATTGATATAATCAAAAAATTCCATTTTGGAATTGGTGGTTGGAATATTGATATATTTTTATACTTTTTATATAATTACTATTTTCTTAGAGATATTTTTGGGATAAAAACAAGTGAAGGAAAATGATAAAAAGGAGTGTGGTCTCATATATGTTTGTTCTGTGATGTTTACAGAGCCGGTATTGATATTTGTTTTAAACAAGGAAGGCAATTCGTAAACAGTTAATAAAAATAGAGATCTAACAGTTAATCTTTAACCAGGAAGTTTTAAAATCATAATTACTTACTGCAGAATGTTTCCCATGAGACTTTACAAATGTTGAATGGATTAAAGTTAATGCTAATTTTAATTTTGTCATGGGATTAATTCGTAAGCAAGTATAAACTTCCTACTTAATCACAAAAAATGCATCTATAAACATTAGATTATTGTAATAAGAAATGTTTCCTTTAAAAAAATTTTATTTTATAATGTAATGTTTACCAATGCTGCAGAGATCTGAATAATGAAAATAAAAGCTGTCTTATTACATTTTATCTTCTTTTCTAAAATTCTTGTAGACACAGAAGCAGTAGGTTTAAGACTTTGGAGATAAAAAATTTATAGAAAATTTATTAGTTTTGAAACATCTAAATGAGCAAGCTTTATTCAAATTGAACCACAAGCCTCGAGAAAGCATCACTCATTCTAAAAAATTGCTTCTATTTCCAGTAATCATTTCTGGCTTAAATGCGCTCATAAACATATATTTCAACCTCTCTCTATCCTTCTAATCTTCCTCTTAAAAATCCTTTTAATCTCTTTAAAGCATTTGTCCTTAAATTAAATTTTGTTTTATGTTCAAATGCGGAATAACGATGCAGTACAGTAAGGAGAAAATTTTTATTATGCCTATTTATATCAAGATTTTTACCAAAATTGGTTATGAATATTTTAATACAGTTAAAAAATTTATCTGAAACTAATAATGTATCTCATTTTTATTATAATTATCAAATTTATAGTTTTTGCAAACATCATCTTAACTAGGAACCGTTGCTACTTATTACATAAATGCATAGAAGAATTTAAAATTTTTGGTCGGATTTCACATCTGCTTTTTAATTAAAGAGTGTAAATTGTTTTTTATACAATAATATCATTACTATTAATATTCTTATTAATATTATTATTAATATTATTACAAAGTAAGCTGATCGTTATTTTATCAAGGTTGTCATGGTAACAGTAACAGTCAAGCAGCCGCCTCTTGGCTTGTTTGGACTAACATTCAAAATAATGAAGACCGCCGTTATACGCATTTAGTATAATTAAAAAATTCCACTGTATTCTGTGTTTATGAAATATCACTTTACTACATTTCAGTCGACGCCACGTTTTCCGCTGACTTAAAAATCATTGACTGAATGTCCTCCGCACTCTTCACTTTGCGCGAAAAATTCTGTGCTGATGTTGAGGCATTGATCGAACCGTGGACAAATACAGAGTTTTGACGAGGTCTTGCAGCTCTATGGACATGGGCTACACTTAAGAGACGTTCACGTTCAAACAGGGCGTTCATTGATACATGCATCTATTAAATAAATAAAGAAGTATTAAATGATAATGAAGGGGAAAAATGGATTTTTGAGAAATATCATAGGCTGTCCACAATGAATGTAATATTTGAAAAGCAATTTGATCTTCCCAAATTGCCGATGCAAATGAATACAATTTAATGCATTAGTTGAAATCTTTCCTAGATCATTCTACTGTATTTGCAAATGAAACGTGACAATTTCCATTGAAGCGCAACTGAAATGAACTCATCTATTTTTAGATGGTATAAACATTGCAGTATATTCCAAACATTGATCCTTATCTGCAAGTGTGACAAATCCAAGGAATTGTTAACAAAAATAAAATTATACACTGATGATCAGTCAAACTGTCACGTAATACAATTTATGGTATATTTAGAATTTTAATCAAGCGATTATAGTCAATTACAACTACCTTTAATGCTACATTGTCACGAGAGAATGACTAGTGTGTCTGACTGGAGAAGTGAAGCTCATTTTTCAGGTGGGCTTGTCATTCACTATTTTTTAATCTAGTTTTGTAGTCATAGTTTTCTCACTAATTTCAATAACTAATCATATACATTATCGTAAATGGTTCGTGCATAATTAATATGCAAATTACCAGCTGCAAATATTTAATTAACCTCATCGATTAAATTTGGAATGTACAGAACTAACAGTTAATGCAATAACATTGACTTTGTCCAAATTCGGAAATAGCAGCTTAACTGCATTTCTTACCTTATCAAGTGTGAGTCTTGACCCCTTCAGTTGACAAGCAGGTAATACGTGAGACTGTTTATATTCTGGGTGGTATGGCTCGAGCATTCGTATTTTACCCCATTTATTAAAAAAGAGCAGAATAACAAAAACCCATAAAAGTAGAACCACAACGACGATACCTATTTCTTCCCCACGTGCGTATAATGTGCCATTTACACCCTGGGATAATTTTGTTGATCCATTGACTTTGAGAAAAAGAAAAAAAGACATTAATTAGGTTATTAAAAATGACTTGTAGTGGTAATTAAATTACATTTTCGTAAGAGAAAATATGGGCACAAAGCCATTAAGAAATAAATGGGCATGAAGCCATTAGAAGAAAAAAAACAGGAATAAAAAAATTTAAAACCTAAACCACATAAGTGTAAATAACCTTAAAGAGTAAAAGAATAAAGATTATATTAAAACTAACAGCTAAAGCGAAATTGTCGCTTCAGTAATCTGATAGCAATTAAGCTACAAACACAATTAGCAATCCAATTTGATTCGAGGTAAAGCCCTTGCAATTGTCCCCTAGAACTGCCCATTACAGTGTATCCCCAATGATAAGAAGTGTAATGGTATTTCTTCTAAAGACTTCTAGCTTTAAATGTCTTATTCTACTCAATGTTTTATCACTAATAAATCACTTTTATCTTTGTTGTGCGCCAAACATTTTTTACCAAAATCCATGGAGTGCTATATACCTAAAAGAAAATCAAGTTAATCGATATAAGAGCTACTTTTACATCAAAGAGCAATGCTCAGTTGCAGTGCACCAGTACTAGATATTGCTTTGGATCAGATTATTTAATGCTTATACTGCAGGAAAATCTTAATAAAGACCTTTTTTTAAATTTATGATATGAAAGGAAATTTATTACGGTAAGTAATCAGAAATTTTTTCTTCTTTAAATCTGAATCGTCGAGAGGATGTGATTCTTAATCATTTTAATAGTATCATAACCAACAGATTTATGTGGTCATTAGAAGATCCTTGAAAACGTTCTTTATCCTTATCTTAACGAAATGGATTTTACGTACTTGTAATACGGTTTACTCTAAAATAAAAGTTTCCATAAATAAACATTCAGTAAATAGAAGCCAAAGATACGTTTTGCTTTCAACTCATCAATATACATCAGAAAGTGATTGAATATTGCACTTGTAAACAGCAAAATGGCTTCCTTGATTAGGTTTCCAACGCCTTTCGATTATTTACTTGCCAGTCAACTCATGTTCAGTGGCAAGGGATTGGTGTTGAAGCCAATTTAGCAATTAGTATCCTATTCCCAAAGAAAGAAGACATTGGATCCTAATTTAGTGATAAAACGAATTGTTTTTTGACGAGTTTTTCTGTCAGTTTGATGAGTCGCTATAGAAACCTCTACTGTTATTCTGAACGTTTTATTTAATGAGAAATTTTAATACCACTTTCGTTTAATGAGAGGTCGTAAAATGGAAGATGGTTATCAGAAAAACAGAACTACTACGTTTAATTTTATAATATCAAATTTGAATGCAAGTAATAATTATTTCATACACATTTCTCATCCCATTTTCAAGATAATTTGATTTATTTTTTATTAATTCAAGTGCATTGATTTGAAAATGTATTAAGATGTGTTTTAAATATTAAAGAAAATCTTAAAGTTGTGTCTGAAAATTAATCAATAAAACTTGAAATTATAAACTGAAAAAATTAATTAATAAAATTTAAAATCTAACAGCTAATTTAAAGTTTGGAGTAATTAGAAAAGAAAGTGAATACGAGATTCCAGAGTAACTACATTAGTTATTTACAAATGAGATTAAATTAAGCATTGTAAAATGTCTAGAATGTGCTTAAATTGAAACGTTCCTGACAATTAAAAAACTTTGTGGCCTACAACCTTTTCAATTATCGATTTTTCATAAATCTTTGCAGCCTAACAAAGTGTAAAAACCGTTAAGAGGAATGAGATCTCAAGATGGCCACTATTGAAGCTTTCATCTGTTCCAAAGGCATCATTGATCATTGTCAGGAATTGGAATTAAAGATTGATCGAAATTACGCAAAACTTTAAAGTTTTACTTGGTTAAATTTAAACTTTTATTTTCTAACAAAGTTTCTTACACAATTAATAGAGAAAAAAGATAATGAAAAACTGTATTGAAAGAGTTCCAATTCTTTTAATCATTTGCAGCTGCTTTCAAGTAACATCTTTGTTGTAAAATATTGATTTGCAACATGCTCTAAAATGAAAAGCAAAAAAAAAATGTTTGGCACTGAAGATGTTCCCTCAACCGATAAATTCTATTGATTATTATTCAATTGATCCCTCTTTTTATTAACTCTCGAACTCACACTTGGGCTGAGCACTCACAAGCTTGTCAGCTTTCTTTCAATTTTCTTAAAAATATAAAAGAAAAAAATGCACATATCAGATTTCATCCAATGAAAGCAAAGTTTGCGATAACAAAAAACTATCTTAAAAAAATTAAATTGAATATTTCATCAAACAAACTGCCAAACTGCAATCAATAAATTGCTTTAATCTATCAAACTTTTATCAGCGTGAACTAATAGTTGATTTCATGTTGCGAGCTAACCTCAAATTGACCGCCAACACAAACTTTCCTGCACAGCATCAGTTCATTTCCACCATAAACGTTGATTAGGGGTAAACTCTAAGTGCCACGCACACTTCATAGCCATCAACTCACTTCTATTTGTCTCGGAATTCCCACAAGATCGCATGTCACTCATTAATAAGAGATAAGAAAAACCAAAATGATAAATGTCAAACGTGAATGTTCATTTTCATCAACAGACGTTAAATAAAATTAAACTAAAATTCTTCATAAAAGACACAGAATTAAAGTTCCGCTTAAGAACGGAGGATTAGCTGTTGAGTAAACTTAAATCTTGATATATGTTTTCAAACTCCAAACACGCACTTTAATTATCTGTTGATGTCACTGTAAATGTGTCAACTCCTAAACGGAAACCCATGTAACCCGCAGGAGGGTTCCAAGATAATCACGTGGAAAATGTCAACACATCACAGACTTTTACTTAATCCAAAGCTGATAAATAAGGGGAGGGAGTGACTAAATATGTCAACTTTTAAATAAGATAAGGGAGGAAACGGTATCCAATTAAATTTTTAATTTGTTAGTTTCCCGCATCTTAATTTCTCTTTTACGTCGCTGTGAGAATTTTATCAATCAGTTGAATTTCAATGTTAATGTGATAAAAGCCTCCTTTAGGGTGTGGAAAACGTACAGGTAAGCTTTTTTTTACAGTTAATTGCTCATTAAGATGTCGTTTAATGCGTGTTTAATTGCTTCTAAAATGCAACAGTTTAATCAAGTTTAAAATACTCACAGGAAAACATTTATCTCTTAATTTTGAACGTCTAGAAATTAAAATATTTTTAATTTCGAGTTTTTATCGCTTTTTCGAGATTTAAACAAGGGCGTCTGACGTTAATAAAACTTATTATGTATACAATGGTTTGACGAAACATTGGCTATGATTCAGGTGGGTGGAAACAAAATCAATGTATTCGACTTCCTTACGTAATTGCTGATCAATAATGCAGTGACGAAAGAAAATGCCTGTCGTAAAAGCAACCATGAATTATATTAAGGTTGGCAGTTCCTTATTGCTCCGAATGCCAAACTGTAGTATATTTTCACTTCTATAGAAATCTGGTGGTTTATGTTTAATAAAGTAATTTGGTTTTATTTTCAAATAAAAACTTTGTTCAAATATTAGGCTTAAAAACTCGTATTGTGCCTTCAACTGGCATAACATCCCTCAGGATATTTTATTATAAAATTTTGTTTTCTTTGAAATATAGCCAAAGAAAATAAAGAAAGAAACTTAAAATGATTTTTCCGATCTTTTTATCAAAGAAAAAAATAAAAGGAAATTCTATTGAATCTAATAAACTTGTGTTTGTTCAATTGAACACGTCAAACTAAATTGAAAGGTAACAAAACTGAAGTATAAATATAAATTTTCTTGTTTGTTGTATCGCACAAAGGTTTAGTTACCTAACAATCAGAAAATAAAAAAATCTTGTCACACCCAGAATTCTTATCAAGATAAATAGAAAACAACTTTTGTATTATTCAGTAATCCCAACCTTACTCTATCTATATATTTATCTACTTTGCTTTATTTACGAAGTTTTACAAAGTTCTTACTCTTGTTATTCTTTTTCCTATTGCTTTTCTTTACACGAGATTTTATTGATTATATGTTAAATCAATAATTAAAGTTTACACGACTCGAAAAAAGATTATGGAAATTAGAATTTCAGGTAGTTCTGTAATCTCTTAGGAAATGAACTTGGACGGTTGCCCATTATAGACATCGGGAGCAAGGAAATCAAAGACAATCCCCTTCACTTTACATGCATGGGCAGCTAAAGGAGATGTAATTTAGTTTGCGTTCGCAAACTCATCATTCCAAGTAAACGAAATATAAAAAATACCTACCGGAACCCTGTGACGTATCAAAAATAATGGTTTGACTCTGGTTACTTCTTCCATCATCGTTTATTGCTGTTATGTGAACTTGGTAGAAAGCTGTCGGCAGTAACCTCTCCAGAACGAATGATTTTTCACGAGCATCCACTTCGGTCACAATTTTGTAACTTAAGTGAAGAAAATAAAAATAAAATTTAAATACGAAACGTATTTTTTTATTTATAATAACAAAATTATGATAAGAAAGTACATTTAAAATTTTATAAAACTAAAATAGGTTTCAAAATTCCCTTTGTTCTCGAGGATATTCACTGGCTTCACAACCCAGATCAAATGACAAGATTATAAATCCAGAACATTAAAGAGATTTAATGATTAGCAAATAAATTTTATCATTTGCAACTAGTTAAAATTTAGAGACAATATACTAAATGTAGATGTTAAAAGTTTGTAAATTTACAATGTTCTGAAAAGGAAAAAGTTCTGCGTCATTTAATTAAAAAATGTTGTTTATCTAACTAGGCGTGTTATCCAAAAGGTTAAGTGACTCAGCTAATCACATCAAACTACAAAATTTAATTTTCTACCACGCTCAAGTTGCTAAGTGAAATGTTATATAAAAAATACTTTATTACAACTCTGGTCACACGTAAGTTAACGTCCGTTTGCAATTGCAACAGAAAGATTGAATGCATTGGAAAATCATTGAAGAAGAGATAGCAACTTAAATGGGTTTCAAAGAGTATACGAGATATAAATCTTCTTCTTTTAAAAAATAACCATTATAGTGTATGGAGTCAGCAATAAAAGGTAAAGTATAAAGGAATAATGTGGCATATTTAACATACTGGCATTTACCGTAAGTAATATTAGTAATAAATGTACTGTGTGCTAAATTTTAATTTTAAATGTAGCAACTTAGTAACAAAGTTTAATTAAGTGTGACCAATTATCAATGCAGGAGAAGTCAGATTTCAAATTATTAAAAACCGAGGGAAAAAACTTTTATGCCACGTTGGCATTTAGTACTAACCCATAGCAATTCAAGAAATTTAAAATTGAAATTAGTAGCAGTTGGTGAGAAGAAACTGGAATTTTTCATCTGCAGGCGATGAAATAAAAAGAATATTTGAGAAAGTGAATTCTTTCACCCAGTCAATTCCAATGAAAACATTTTTGTGATTGCTTGTTTCAGGAAAATCGCTTTGCTAGCTTTAAATCATGTACGTAACTGGGTTTGCAGGACAAACCAATGCAGACAACTGCTTTAAGTACAGCTTGTCCAACTATTTTTCTGTTTTTATCAAATTACATAATTTAGTATTCTGCAAATGTAATTGACTACACATTAAATTACTAATTCCATTTGAAAAGAAAACATTTTCTTTTAATATCACTGCCTTTAAAACAAGAAATTATAATTACCGTTTGCTTTTACTGTGTTAAACTTAAACTTGGTTTGCTTTATATTGTCCCAGGAAATTAGAAAGACCAGATACTAGAATTTGGTGAGTTGTATAAGCCTCTTATGCCATTACACCTCAATGACTTAGATGCTGCGCTCATGTCTTCTAAATTACTCAGCTGTTCTCGGGTCACGGCCTCAGATGTACTAATACTGCACGGTTGCAGCATTTGTTTATTAAATAACTCATGTTGACATTAGATGCCAGGAAAAAAAGAGGACTTAAAGAGCAAATCTCATCAACCACATCTAGAAAATATAAAATTTTTATGTTTTCTTTAATTCACTCATTACGAGACTTCATCGTAATGTTTAAATGACCAAAATTCAAAGGAAAAAAAATACAAAGTGTTTTCACAGGATAAAAATCCAATTTCAGAGAATTCTTGAGTATAGAATTCTTTGGAAAATAAGCCTACGCAGCCAATATTGATCAGTAGCAGCTGATTAGTAGACCCCAAGTGGAGGTCGAGAAAGTCAGTACCCTCCTATTATCGACATAGTCCATTTCAGCCGCTGTGACTTCAAGTCACGTTTCTAATGTCATAAATTGATGCTTCAAGGTGTCACAAAAGAAATAAAAAATGTCCAAATACCCAACGGTGAGAAAATTAAATTAACTTTCGATATTTATGCTTTTTTTTCATAATTCATGAAATTGCCTGCGCTTTCATGACAGACAGAGTTTGAATTTATGACGAAAGTAGCAATTTGATAAAGTGACAAAAAAAAAGGCTCGGAATGAAAACTTAGGCATTTGGTGCTTTTATAGCTCAAATGGATGCACTCAGGAAAACCACCCACAGTTCATAATAAAAGCTTCATTTTGACGGTGGTTGCAGGCGTGACCTTTTTCACGAGCAGAAATGTTACAAGGAGAAACCGGAAATAAACATCAAGTGAGCCAGACAAAGGCTCTGGATCATTGCCATTAAAATTTGACAAATGCTTTCGAACCATGCTTTTTTTATTGAACAAAAACGTAATTTTAGACTTAGACAACATATGTTTACGACAGAAATTTACAGTTTTAAACTCATTTTAAAGCTGTTTCTTTCATTTTATTTGATATGAAATAAATTTGTAACCCAGAACAATGTACATTTCAATGATATTTTGAATTATTAGTATTTTGCCACGGGAAGTCTTACAATTTGTGAAACAGCAAACTACGAAGAGCTATAAACAAAGAATAAACAAAAGCGAATGCATTGTGCAGAGCATTGGCGCTGGCATAATTCAAACGAATGTAAGCACTGTTGCCTTATTCTTCTTCACTGTCATCTGCAAATTGGGAATTCAGTGATGTTCTGCACCAACTTCTAATTATTAAAGGAAATTCATTCATGGTGACAGCACTCATTTTTTTTAACCGTGAAAAGTATTTGAGCGAGTTTTTCTTCTTCGCTTTGCCTAAACTCATAATTGGATTCGATTCCCAAAGGCACCTGGGACTAATGACGCCCTTAAAACTTAATTAATCACATGTCCAGGGCACATGCTGAAATGTCGACTTCATATGAAGTTAACAGTGTGAGTCATCAATAACCATCTACCCTCAAGACGAATTTAGAGAAAGACAAATGGATTGTCGTACATCATTCTATTGTGGTTGACCAGTGAATGGATCATTGATCTTAGTTTGAACGTAAATCGAATCAAATTCTTTTCATCATTATTCTTCTTTCTTTATTTTTTTTAAAAAAAAGTCAGAACAAAAGAAATCAAATCAAATTAAAAAACCATTTTTCTCAGCGAAATTTTATCTACTTATTGAATTGGAGGGATATAAAGAAAAATGAAATTTGAAAACAATAAAGATTGTCTTGCGAATTAAACTTCTGTTATTCTAGAACTGTGTTCTAATCGTTTAAATTTTCCATACGGTTTGAATTTCTTGAGGTAAAAATATTCCTTATTTCATTATTTCTTTAACACTGTTAATAGTAGAAAAGAATTTATGATTCGATTAGCAATTCTAAATGCCTATTCAAAGATATGAAAAATTAAATATCATTATTTATTTATATTATCCATTAAGTTTATTATCAACAACAACGATACCTCATTGAACTAATGCTCAAACTACGCTATGAAGATTAAATTTTAATATTTTGTGTTGTGCAAACATCCATCCCTGAATATCAAAACAATAGAAAAATTAAATCATTTGAGAGAGAAAAAAATATTTTAAATTATTTGTCAAAATCTTCTTAACATTTATAAATGAAATTACTTTATATCTTATTTTTTAAAAATATTTATGAAATATATATATGAGTTTATTTGCCAACAGTGGTCCTATGCAATTTGTTATTAAATATTCAACGATCAGATTCCCAATGGAATACGAGAAATCATGTTCTTAAAACTAAACGAAAAGCTATAAATTTAAAAAACATCGAAAAGACACGAACGTAATAAATGTAAAACAATGCAATTGGGACGGGTTCTTCTGAGACATGTACAAGCCCACTTTCTAGGCAAATGTTGGTTTGCAAACTCAATTCAAAGATATGCAATCTATGATCTTACCTGGCCTTCACAGGTTTGTAAGAGATTTCGTAACGAGCGTTTTCCTCCGCGTTCGCCAGCCACGTGAGAACGACAGTCGATGGCGAAATGCGCTTTACTGTCACGTTCTCCGGTCGGCCTGGAGGCGAACCTGTGCGCATGCGTTAAAGAGAAAAAATAAAAATAAACAGAACCGTTTTAGGGTGTCTTCAAACATAAATTTCATATTCTAAAAGAACAAAAATGACTTTAAAAAAAAAACAGAATTTAATTCCATTCGAGAGAAAAATGTTTTTTTTTTTTTTTTTTTTTTTTTTTTTTTTTTTAATTTTCACTATTAATAAATTAATGTTTCTTAATAAGGCTTTCCTAAAACTTTTCTCACGAAGAGACATAACCATTTAAACTTGTATTCCATTAGGCGGTTTATGTGGAATCACTTAAATATGTATAAAGTGATTAAAATACTTTCAAAACCGTCAAAAGTTTCACTAACAGTTTTCATCTACAGTACATACGAGATATGTCAGGCTTCAATCCGAATGCATGTTGTTCTTTAAATACTAAGATTTAAGCCGGATTAATATACCGTACTCTCCCTACAGCAGCGGTGTCCAATACTTTTTCTGAATTCGTCACAAAAGTAACGAATGCCACACCATTTTCGCCACAATTATCTACATAATTAATCACTTTTTTTAATTAACATGTTGCTCTTAGAATTCAATACATTTACAAAACTTTAAATTTCATTTATACTAGTATTTTTATTGGGGAAAAACTGGAATAATTGAATTCTTCAAATGTCTATTTTATAATTGGATAAAATAATATATAATTGAATGTCAAAAATTTGATAAGATGTCAATTCGCCACATGCTAGTGATCATTCCGCCACGTGTGGCGAGTGGCGAGTGTATTGGAGACCACTGCCCTACAGCAAACCAACATCCCACATTTATTTGAATTTCAGATATTAATCTTATTTTTTGTGAGTATATTTACTGTACCAGAACTTATATTTCCAATTTGTTTCTTCATGTTAGAAATTCAGTTTTGTTGTATCAATTTTAAATCACCTAAATCAAAAATTTAAGCAGACATTCTACAATTCTGTAATTCAGGGAATGCAACCCCTGCGCTTTCCTGCTGAACTTTAACGTCTAATTAAATTATATAATGTTTGCATTTGAAATTGCTGTAGACAATACGAACGCTAAACAGTTTATGTACCTATTGAACAGGTAGAATAATTGCAATGCAGTGTCAAAGATTTGAATTTTCTGAGCGGCAGGCAAATAATATATTAAAAATGGATGCATTAAATTACTGAGAAGTTTGTCACAAATTTGACAAATTAACTAATTGTATAAATGAACTGAATCATATTAAATTCACTTATGTGTAACAGAATCTATACAATAGCTTTTTGGGAATGTAGATTTGATACAACTTTTAGTTTTCATAAACCCATTTAATGTCGTTAGAAATCAGTTTTTTCACTTCAGTGTTGAAAAATTGTAATTATGACAATCTGCAGTTCCCCACCACAAATTAACATGGAAAGTGCCAAAACATTTCTACTTTAACCACAGAAAAAAACTGCAGATGTCTTGAAGTGCAGCTGTTAATTATTTTGCTGGGTATAACGGTTATTTCTATGTTTACCCCGCATTTTCCACAGCTTTTCTTCGTCCATAAACTCAAAATAGACAAAATATAAGTTAATTCTCTGCTGCAGGCATTATTCAACTGAAAGTATTACATATTTTTTTGTGCATATTCCTTCTAAGCTATTGCAAAGATTGCTGCAAAAGACTACACAATCCATCATTTATGTTGTGTAAAACAACTTTAACAGCTCGGCTTCTAACTTGCGCATGTTTGTGTAATTTAATTCCCGCTGTGAAAGTTTGAACAGCCTGTAAATTGCGTTGATGACTGAAGTAAAGCATTTGAGATTACAAAGAAAAATTTCCATTTAGAACTATTTTCGTCTCACCTATTAATGAGTAAAAAATAAACCTTTTCTAAAATAAGTAAAGTTAGAAACAAAGCATAAATATTAATCCATTACATACGCATTACATTGCTTTCTCAAACTTTTATAACTACGTTATAAAACATGGCTTTTTAAAACTTCCCTACAACTCGCTCATCACAATCATAAAACGTAACCGGATGTTGCAGTTTTCACATTATTGCTTGATTCAAAGCAGTAGAAACAGTTGATGAGCCATTTAAAATTACTAGGAACTTATATAAAGGGAGTAAATAAAATAAAGAGCAGTTAACTTTTTATACCGAAAACATCACGCGAAATGAGACCATTAAAGTATGCTCCACTGTGATTCTCCGTAAAATAAGGCAAACGAAGCCGACTCTTGTTTTTTAACAGAAATAACTGAAATTTAAATAATAAATACGGGCACGTGCATTGCCGTACTTAAACTTGAATAAGTAAACAAGGAAACTTAATCGTTACCTGCATGCGCGAGCAAGACAAACAAAGAAAAAGAAATTAAGAATTTCAGTTTCATTTCTGGTCGGTGCAAACCGTGTGCCGCTTAAAACTTAAGGTGCCGTTGTTCTTATTGCAAATCTATTGACATAAGAAAATATCACGTTTCAGATGCAAATAAACAATGACTCGCGCATTTGTTTCAAGCGAGAAAGAAAATCCTTCAAAGTGATTGAAAACTAAAATTTGAAAAAAGTCTCAAAATGTTTTTTCACTTCAAAATGCATGTTTTAAAGCCAAAAAAAGAGATTTATATTTTAGAAAAAACAATATTTTTTCAGGTTGGACCAATATAAATAAAGACAAACGAGCCCTTTCAACGTTACCATATCTGATCTACGGTTTACATGATTGATGACGTCAAGTTACACAAACAAATGGGTTAGTAAAACAAGATAACAAACAGTTTCCATAGAAACCTTCCGTTAATGCTGAAGAGATTGGATACAAATGTGACAACACATTATCAAAGCATTTGCTTTCACCTTGTTTTGACAGATTTACCAGCATGAATAAAATGTTGGGTCGTGTTGGAAATAACATATAATGAAGGTTTTATAGAGAGTAATATCAAATTCAATATTTAAAAGGTACTTCAGACCAAAGCAATTTCTAGGTGCAAAAAGAATTGCGGCGGTAACACGATTCTTTAACGAGAAAAAGAAAAACTTGCCAGTTTTTTCTATCTTCTTCTGAAGGCGTTAAAATGAATTATTTTGAGAACATAAATTATGTCCTTTAAAAAATCTTGGCATTGTTTACTAAGATAATTTATATCCGTCTAGCTTAACATTTTAAAACCCTACTCATAAATTTATCATAGCTGGTTGTGGAAATAGCTGAGCTTCCAGTTTATAAATAAGTGATGACTTGTCATTCAAACTCAATTTAAAAACTTTTGACAAGTAACAAAAAATTCAGACAGTAAAGGTAAAAGGGACATTATAAATAATAAAGTAGGTGCAATTATTGATACATTTCCTTTGTGCCGTATTGTCTACTTCGTGTTTGTAAAAATATATAATTAATAACCATAGCAAAAAACCAAATCAATCATGTTCTTGTTCTGAAACTTTTTCTGTATAAACTTTCAAAACCTGTACGAGTTCGGCAACCGAAAAAAGTACTGAGAACTGGGATTGAAACTTTTTGTTTACCTGCAGTAGTTACTCCGGAATTGAAAGACGCCAGGTTGATGCTAATACCTGAGCTAAAGTTATCCAGGTGGCACAGAAACAGATGCCTGCTGCATGTTCTGATGGTGAATGAAACACGAAACACGCTTCCGTGTGCACGAGAAAAAGATGGTCACGTGATTCTGCACTTCAGATAATCGATAACACAACATAGCATCATGGGTAAAGTCAATCGCTTGAATTCTTACTTATGTTAGTTTCAACTTGAATGAATTAGTACTTAGCAAGATCTATTAATAATTCAATGAAACCAAGTGGGAGAAGTTAAAGTTGTGCAGTAACTTTTACAGATTTTTTTCATACTGTACGTTCTAAATTCTTTAAAGTTAAATTATTAATTACTTTAATTTAGATTTAATATTAAAAATCAATAGCAAAAAAATACTTTAGAGTTTACATTTTATTTGCTCCAAAAGTGCAAGTCATTTTTATGCAAGAAATGTAAAAACAGGCGCTTTTATGCATGGCTTTGTAGTTTTTTTTATTTAGGGAAGAAAAATATGCTAATAGCAGTTATAATTGTTAAAATTGTTAATTATCAAATTATAATAATTAAAAACAGCAATGGAGATTGCATGAGCCTGAAGGGATTTGTCAAAAATTAGAATTTGTCTCAAAAATAGAAAGAGAAAATAAAAATAATAAAGTAAATAATATTTTTAATTTTTTTACTTCTTTCTTTATTTGTTATCATTTCAAGTGTCGAACTGGGAAGTTAAGTAACTAATCACAAAAGTTGAAATTTCTCACTAGAGGGTGAAAGGTACTAAGAACCTCAAATGCCGCGAATCTTAAATTTACCAGCAAATGTCAAATATGAAGTTCTCCTAACAGATGTCAGCATCAACCAAAAACCCTATCAATAGAATTTGCTCTAAAAAGAAAAAAATCCGCTATACATTCCACTTAAATAAGTTTGTATTAACCTGATATTGGATCAACGGAATGTTGAGTCCTAAGGGATAATCCTTCGGGGATAGTGACAAAAGAGAGGGCTGTTATTGCGTTTTACTTTAATTGCCACATTCCTGATGGCTCTCGAATTTCTTGATGGCTCTCGAATGAAGTGGGACCACTTTAATCAAAAGCTATTTTCTTAATTTTTTAAAACAAAATTATTATACATTACTTAATTTATAACAAAATACTTCTTAAGACATCTGATTCACTCAATCGACCATCGTATGATTTTGAATGGAAATATTATTCATACTTTAACAACAGTTCGCTGGCGCCTCGATGAGGGAAAAATGCAGACTAAGCATTTAAAGCAATCTGTCCTGTGGATTGAGAAATGAATTTTACCACCAATTTGTAACCGAAACGTCCCAAAATGTTTTAAAAGAAGTGGTCAACGTTTGCAGAAGAATAAAATTCGCTGTTCGAGTCAAGGGCTGTTTCTATTGTACTCCACGTTTGAGTCATCCGTCGCCAGAGGCCCATGGTCATTCAAAGGGAGGATTTAGGAATAGGTTAAGACGCTCATCTGATGCAAACGCACGTGCAAGCAGATATGCTGGCCGTAAAGGAAGCCGCACCCTCCTTGGGGACTCTTGTCACTCACATGAGGTGGGCTTCTGTACTCCACCCCCACTCATCTCGAACACCTGTCACCGCAAAAAGAATGATGTCGCTTGGTGAGCATGTCGCAGTAATGAGGTCATTGCAAGAAAGGAAAAAAGAAGGATTTTACAAGTTCTTCATTTCTCAACGTTTAGAAGTTAGAATGCGAATATTTAAAAATAATTTAATTAAAATGCTCGCGATAATGATTGCTTACTATAATCCGGAATCGACGTTAATTTTCAGGCGTTTTCAATGAAACTAAAAAAATTCTTTCTTATTAAATAAGATTAAAAAGAAGGAATTTTCTTCTAATTAAGATTCATGCGATTTTCAAATTTTGAGCGAAGAGTAATTAACGAAATTGAAATTAAAGATAAAATCCTAGCAAATAACACAAAAAAAATTAAGAAAATCACATTCATTTTTCATCGGTAATATGAAATTTGAAACTTTCAAAACTGAAGAATTCAAAATAAAAATTCGTTAAAGCTCCTTTTCTATTTTTGCAAGTCAGTACAGTTACAACTGAATAAAGAAGTTCAATATTATTGAAAAATGTTTCCAAAGAATTGGTTTGCAAGATTAATTACAAATAAACATGAAGCTTTCGCTTCATTATAGAATGACGTTCACTCCTTTATTTCCATGCCCGACCAATAACTTCATTCAATGCATTATTAATTTCTAATTTTCAGCGAAGAAGGGAGGTTAGCAGTAGATGACGTCGCAAAATAACAATTTTCTCTTTCTCCTTGCATTTTCAGTCAGCTTCAATAGTCTATGAATAAAGTTATGAATAATTCCCAAGAACCTTATACGAATTTAACTTTTTATATTTACCTAAATTATTCATATAGTCTATCCTTTTGAATTTAATTAACATTGTGGGGATTGTCAAAATTAAAACCCGAATAAATATTGATTATATTTTTTTACAGTATGGCATAAAGAACGTTGGTAGTTGATATTGGTTAAAAGTAAGAAATTAAATGGTTGTTTGCTAAAAGTTTACACCTTAAACTAATAGAAATCTCGCACTTAAGAACACCTGTTTTAGGTAACTTTTAAAGATAGAAATCAAAGCAACACCTGGGTCAATCTAATCACCTTAATTACAAGGTGTAAGTGATTGACTCTGTGATTGTTTGTCTTTTAAAGGAGGGGTGGCAAGAGTAAAGCATTCAGGCGGCGCGAGTTAAGAGACACAGGTGTTCAACTACACCTGGGCTTAAAGGGTTTTAAAGAAGACCGCAACTTGGGCGTTTTGCAAACAATGAATATGATTAATAAGAAAAAGTGATGTTTGTTATTCAGCCCATGTTGTCTTCGCTATGATTCAACTTCGTCATCCATCAACCAATCATTTCGGATCAGGGTCACATCATTTTCATCTTGATGCGCGTCACACAAATCCATTTTCTCACCACTAGGGTGTAACCTAGCAACCACCGCAGCAGCTCATTGTTGCGTGGGATGAGATGCTTCACTTGCAGACAACTATCAATCGATAAAAATCTTATTGTTCAAACAAATATTATTACAAAAATACGAACTAGTTAGTTGCATCTGTCACGAGAACTCAAGAAACGCCTGAAAAAATATACTTTGCTCGAAAATTGTTGGTTTGCGTAAAAAAATGATGGGTGCAATATTTGAATTGCTTATTTAGTTTATGGAATAAATTTATAAAAATAAATCGCGTCAAAATGACCTATTTTATAAAAGGTTAAACTGAAGTGGAGAAATGATTTTCTGAAACATGTTGGCTTGATAAGCTTCAACTCATGTTTATTAAAAGGACAGCATTGTTGAGTTGGCGTAACAAGCAGTTATACGAATGAAATGCGTGTTGTGGTAGCACTGAATAAGATGGAACATCATTGAAATGGGAAACAGGGTCAACAACCGCCATGCCAACCGCCATGCCAATGGCGCCATTTGGCAGGATCCCCTGTCAGAAACTCACTCAAAGCTGCGATAAAACTATTTCATCGTAACCAAATAATCTAATCAAAGTGATACATTTTATTGTTTTATTGTTTTAGCTGCAAATCTTATAAAACAAATTAATAAATTAGTTTTATTAATTAGAAAACTGTAACTTCACTTTCTGATGTTTATTTAGTTAAATTAGGAATTGAAAGCTAAAAAATCCACAACTGTTTATTCGCATTTGTCTGAGCTTGATGGCATTGAAATATTGATTTTCTCCCATCTCTAAATGTCTCCTCCTTCCTTATTCTTACGCAACTTATTTAAAATGCTGTAAACAAGTAAGATATTTTCAATTCATGTTTGTTATCCTGTGTAAAGAACATATTCGAGCAGTTCATTCTTTAAACAGCTGCCGTAATTGATTGGCACTAAACTGTCAAAGCCATTTCACCTTTCCATAAGATCTCAAAAGGAGGTCTAATTGATCAACACAACTCGCGAAAATAACAATAGCGTGACGTAAATTTTTAAAATCTCATCTTAAATCAAGTTCCTAGCGCTTGACACTTATTTCACGATGAATGAATTCACTATTCAGGCACTGTATATTTAGACTTTTAAAAAGTGCACGTGTTGTATTATAATTTGTGACCCACATGGAATTATTTATGTCGTTTTCAGTTTTGCATTTTAATTTACAAATGAAATCTTTCCGTTTCACCATTAACCCATCCATCATCAGTTTTAATCATTTCAGATGCATTGCTCTATTGTTTCAAATGTTGAAAATATTATTTTATTCTTAAATAAACGTTACAAAACTTGCACCGTGCATAGTGGCACTATTCTAATTATTTACAAGCACCCACTTAACAAGCGATATGTATATACAAATAAATGTAAACTTCATTATGTTCGTTTCCCTTTGTAAATTTTTAAATTTTTTCGGCGAGTTGTCTTTTAATTCGTTATTCTTGTTTGCTATCAATTGGTGGAAGACAGTGGGCCTAATTTGCATAGTAAATTAAGCACAGCACGTGGAGATTAAGCCCAATTAAGGCTTGGGAATGATTTGTTCTTGACACACGCTACATTTCCCTCCTCAATAAAGTGCATCAAATGAACATGCGCTTCTTTATGAAAATCTCGACAGCACTTAATGAAAATATCATCTCACGCACGTAATGTACTTTTCATCAAAATTTAACAATAAATTCAACATGTCTTCCATTTTTTTTATTCTAGTTGTCACGATTTAAATATAAGTATCCGAGGTCGTGAATTTGTAATTTATTACTTCAAGTAGATTTTTTTTTCTTTTCTTTTTTCATTTTACTCCAACTGCTTAAACACCGTAATATTTCTTCTGAGGTAGTTTAAAAATTAATTTATATTCCTCATATATCTTATCAGAAAACAAATTGTTTTCTGCATGCAGGAGTTAATTCTGCTTTGTGGCTTATTATTTAATTCGCAATCTTCTATGTATTTATTTACTTAGCTGTATGAGAAAAACCGGTATTATGTATCGAAAATAATTACACTTTAATTACAACAACCAACTTTAAAATTGTTTCGATTTGCCACCAGAGGGCAACAATACAAGAACGAGTGGCGACTTGCTTCGTGTTTGTACCTTGTACCCACGCTGCTCTGTTTTCTTATTTCTAAATTGTCCCAACGGATTTTCTTTAGAGAACGCGTACTGTGAATGTTTATCTAGAGTAAAGACGGTTATATCGATTATTTATTTTGTCCTGGTGGGATTAGATCGATAATTCAAAGAAATGGGAAAAAACGATCGGAATTTCCAACGGGTAAGGATTAAGGAATAAGCATTAAAATGGCGTCAATAGAAAAAGTAAATTAGAAAATTTAACCCATATCTTCTCTGATATTTTAATCGGTAAAAAGCAATTTGGAGAGACTTTAACGGGGTACTTACTCTTGTCATAAACAAAAGCGTCGGAGGGGAATTTTATTATTTTTATGACACCGAATAGGGTTAAAACGCGTCCAGGTGTCGCAATTCCACTGTAATTCCTTTAATTTCGCGTGGGAAATCAACATTAAGGCAAATATTTGAAGAAAGTACTTGGATTTTCAAGATTTAGCAACAAAATCGAAATTGTAAATTATTCCCTCTGTTCTGTTTACCTAAAAAAGCCTAACGGGCTTAGAAGTGTTTTCGTACTTCCTGATGTTTACTGTCTTAATTTATTTTAATTGGGGATTAGAAATTGTAATATAAACAAAGTTATTTTTCTTCTTTCGAATTGCATTAGCTGTCATTTTTTTGATATATTTCAGTGAGTTTAGAGGAGTTTATCAAGGGCAACGCTTTCCCTCTTTACATAATGGCATGCATTGGAAGAAATCGGGTTGGACTCGCGCCGCATTGCATCAAGCCTATCGCCTGAAGACTACCCCATCGGGGATATCTTTTTTTCCCCTCTTAAATGACTTTTTGCAAGGTAACAACAACATCAAAGTATAGAAAACAAATATTGTTACCGTATAATTAAGCTGTTCTGTAATACTTTTATAATCAAATTCAAATTAATGCAATACTTTAATGATAATGGAAATGTAAACAAAATTTAAAAAAAAAAATTAATAATGAAAAATCAAAAAAAAAATTTAGACAAAATATTGTGTATATTGATTATTTTTTTTTATGCATTTCAGTATTTTCGTAATGCAACACGTAAATTCGTTTTTCCCGATCGTAAACTCCTTTATCTCAGGAGAGAAGACTCGTGCGCTGCTGATCCATGTGTTTCTTTCGGCCTTATCCACTTTGATTTTGAGTTAGTACAATTTCATTTCCCGCCGTAGAGGGCCGCAGCATCAAGGTCGAATGAGCAACCAATCAGAATAAGAGTCACAAAGCCTCGTTTTAAGAGATCTCGCGATAGGTCGACACGAACGCGTCCGTGCCTGAGTATGGCACCAGCAGTCGCTCCACCCATCCTGCCCCGACCTTTAATTAGCTCGACCAAGCTGACAGGCACACATACAGAGACACTCGCGTGCACAGTAGACGCTCGTGTCGCACTCTCAGCGCAAAACCTTTTTGAATAGAGAAATGGAGGAACAGGCCAGGGTGAGCGGACGCCTGTTCCTCATGCTGCTGTGCATCTGCACGCTAATACAGATCGGTGCCTCGAGACGCAGCCGACAACCTCCGCTCAAGGAAGAGAACAACGGTTACCTGCGGAAAGTGAAGCGACCGGCAGGTAAGAATGTGAACCTCGTTATTATAACATCAAACTGGTGCCAGGAAATTTAAAAGAGAAAAAAATGAACGTGAATATTTTACAGATTTCGCTTTGAATTTGAAAATAGTTTTTAAATTTTATTTTCTATAAAAAAAAAAAGAATTTTTTTTTTCTCGAAAATATTTTTTTTTCTTTTTTGATAAAAGAAAACGAGTTTGAGTGTAATTTCGAAATTGTATTTCGATGTATTTATTTCATTATTTTGAAATGAAAATCTCTTTTTAAATTTTTTTCTTACGTTTTTATCAAGAAACGTTGATCAGATTTCTGATTGTTTATCAGAAACCTTACTGCACCAACATCATACAGGTGCCACTTAAACTCGAAGGTATTTTTCAAACAATACCTCACGTTTCATTATTAATTCACAGGATGTTTACAATTATTCCTAGTTTTTTAACAAAATTAAATTTTGTTTACGGATTTTCGTCTAAACGGATTTAATTACAATTTTTTTTTTTAATTTAAAAGAAAAAATTGTTATCGCATTAATTTTATGTATCTATTTATATCTGTGAAAAACAAACTCGGTACTATAAATAGGCTTAATTGGGCTGTGTGAACTTTGTGGCGCGTGTGTAAGAAATGACGTTAATTTTACTCGGTTTAAACTTTTCATTCATGAATGCTGCCCACCTACGCGCTAATTATACTCCAACATGGTACGAGGCACAAATGTGTAAGCGTACCTCCTCTCCATCCTTTTGCCAGCTCCCACCTGATAACGTCTGTCTGTACGCCTACACATTCTTGCGAGGACGAACGAACGCGGATGAAGCAGGAAAATATTTTTTCCCTTCGTAATTGTATGGTTAAAAACGGTTGAGTAGTTTCGAAGTAGTTCGTTGTAATGAGGTGAATAGTTTTATTTTAATTGAGTTTGTTCGTAACCCTTGCGAAAGTGGGATCAGGTGGGAAAGTTGCAAAAAAGGAATGAAATGTATGAAAGCGAATAACAACAAGCGCTGAAATGAACAAATGAACGCGTTGGTTTTGCCAGACCCGTTTCTCTTTCTTCCTATTCAAGCTGACACCTGCTACCTGACTAGCGTTTCAAAGTGAGGTGTACGAAATTCAAATTGCCACAAAACGTAGAATTTTTTTCGAGTTTAATTCATTTCTCTTTGGATTGACTAAATTTTTTTTTCTTTTTTTTTTTTGGAAAAAAATTTTTTTTATTTAAAAATAAAGTAAATCGTAAAAAATGTCATTTGTAACAGCGAGTTCGGGACGTCATTTGCAAACTCATTTCCGGCGGTTGATTAAACACCTCGTTTTAATAAACCGCTGTGCTGATATCCGCTTACGTCACGTTTGGAACGTATCTAATAACCGAATCAATTGATTTGAATGCTTTTAATATGTAGTGATGAAAATTTTTGACCCAACCGATCTTGACCCTGGCTTACGTTATCTATATATAGACGAGCAATTTGTGTATAAAGTACATTCTAATGAAGAAAAGGTAGAAAAAATCCAACATTAACAGGCGAGTTAATTCAGATTTATGATGCAAGCCTTTTAACCCTTCATGGAATTATTTTTTTGTTTTTAGGGGTGTAAAATTTTTTTTTACAATGCATAAAAAAATTTTACATTATACTTGATAATCTCCAGTTCAAATATTCATAAGAAAAGTTTTTGATGATCTTTTTTACTTTGGTGTAAAATGATCCCATGTTATGTTGTAATAGCGAGTAATAAAGCGATTCGTATGCTTCCACTGTTATACGAAGAGCAGAAAATGACGAACACAATTGCAAAACGATGATCGTAATATTTTATAACGAGTCGAGGAGAATAATAAAAATAAAATACGCGGAAATATACTCAAACTAAATTCCTATTTTTTTATAACTTCCGATTCCAATTTTCCGATATTCGAATCAATCGTTCGATTGCCGCAGCACTTATAGTCTAATACATTGTTACTCATTCGAGAAGCAAAAAAGACAAGTGTAGGAAACTTTGAAGTTGCTAACTTGTTTTAATGAGGTTGTTGAAACGCAGTTTTACGAGTATAAGGAACGCTGATGCAAGCTCTATCTCGCTGACCTCGTTATAAAAAAGCGCTATCTCGCCATCTTTTAATATACGGTCATATTAACGAGGGGATTCATTTCCGTGCATCTTCTCCCGCTATAACGAACATTGACGACCCTTACGTTCGTTCGGGGGGTCAACTCATGGTCGAATGCTGATGACGCATATGGCGGCGTCCGGGGAGTAGTAATGGGGAGTGACATTTAATGTCATCATAAAGAGGCCAGTATAGGCCGACATCCGCGCCACAAGGGATCCCCAATGCCTCCTATTACGTCATCACTTATCTTTGCACATATTAAACAATAACGTTTGTTTGTTGGTTTGTTTGTTTGTCGTTGGTTTCTATTCGCAAGGTGTTGGTCAGAGGTTGAATTGTGTGGTCGCGTTTTAATGATTGTGTTTTTAATTTGTCGAGTTGCTGCAACGTGGTCTTAAGGACCTGTAAGAAAATTAAAGAAAATAGTTGGGATGATTTGGAGTAAGGATTAAGTTGGGTTTTTTTTCTTCTTAATTATTTAATTATTTTATAAGAGAAAAGTGTAATCCTCGGTGGATTTTTCGTTTAATATTTCAACTTGAAATATTGCGACTTGGTATTAAGAAATTCCGACATTTTATTAAATGTGGTAAATACCGCGAATTGTTTGAAATTTAAAGGGAAGAGTGGCAGATGTTAATACGCAAATTGTGTAAGTTGGAAGTGATAGAACAACACAATTATTTGATTATTTTTGTTTGAAAATTTGCAATTTACACTGCAAAAAAAATCGGATTTACAAAAATTTACGATAATTAAATTTGGTGTTAAATGTTGAATGTTATATAATCTGATTATTTTTCCAGTGTTCGTTTTGAGTTATAATTTAACATCGCTTGAAGACAGATTTTCAAGTTATAAATAACGTATTTCCATAAAATTTAATATTTTAAAGGCCGGTTTTGCAAAGCGCTGAGAGTGAAATATATAAATTGTAATAGCCAAACAGTAACATAAATACATTTTCCTGTTATTTGATACTAAAAAGAGGTGGACCAGGCGTTGACAAGCGTGAAATCAAGATTGAGAATTCATTTAGAAAACAAAGTGCGCGTAAAATAAAATGTTAAAACTGGGTTGTGGGGAAGGGAAATGGTCTTTTAGTATAGCTGCAACTGAAATGCAACTGTTTCTTCCCGCAGCGACGATCATTAAATTTTTTTTCATCTGTTATTGAGATTCATAAACTTTTTTTTTTCATTTGCTTTGAATTGCTCAGCAAGACTACAGAACAAGAACACTTGTACTGTATCGTGCTTTCAAACCTATAATGAGGGAAAATCAAATGTTTAAGCCTAAATTTGCTGCTGCGGGCTACGGAGCGTAAAGCGAACGTTCGCTTCGAACTCAATAAGAATCTTCTAATAATCTTCTCGATTTCATTTTAAAAGATGAACATGTCTACTTTCTTCTTTTCTTTTTACCTTTTCGGTTGACAAATAAAACTTCAGGGCAAAATTGGCAAAAAAAAGGCGCCATGTTGTATTTTTCGATACCAATCTAAAGAGTTGTTCTATTTCGGTCCGATATATTTCCATCAGACATTTTCTAGTGACTGACGACTGACTGGCTTATTCTATTACATGCAAAAATCCTTAAATTCCTGCGGCTGCAGTGTTGATCGATTTTAATAAAATGGAAAAAAAAATATAAAAAAGGAAGAAAAGAATGTGAGACGAAGAAACGAACAAATTGATGTCACTTGGAAAATGTCTTAATATAAAGAGAAAGCTTTTGCGAAAAAGAAATTGGCTTGCAATGGTATCAGAAGATAGTAATGCTTTGGAAAGTCGTGGAATTTAGGCTGTTCCATCCCTGGTTACATGACTATGTGGTAGTTCACAGTTGCGCTCGCACGTGCTCGTAATTTAACTTAGTGGTAAGTGCAAACTGGGATTTCACCTGACTGGGTGCAGTTATCCTTAATTCAAGGAAAACGAATTAAATCTAATCTTGGATTGGAGTTCTGTGTACTCATTCAATTTTAACTGTTCAGTCTTGAGGAGAATTCCTGATATTCAATTATTTGCTTTAACTCTGGACTTTAGCAAATGGATACCCCGTTGGAATATGGAATATCATGCGGTTTGGATTCAATGAGAAGCCAGGAATTTTTTTTTTTATTATAATCGTTTGGATTTCTAAGAATATTTTATATCGCTTTGTCAATTGAGATGGGAATCTATTTCCGGTTTCGAGGGAGTTTTAAAGTATTGATTTGGTGGTCTTGGGGGTAACAGCAAACACAATTCTGTTTTAGGGAGTCTGATGATGTTTCTGATTATTCTAACAGTAGAAACTCTAACTGTAAATAGTTGATGAACAAGAGAAAAGTCAACAATTTGGATAATTATGTTGTATCCAAGACGACAGGAATAACAAGGTGAACGTTAAAGAAAGAATAAATTAGTTTTGAATTCAGTTTGTGAAAGAAGTCTTTCCTTTCATCTCTTAAAGAAAGAGTCATGTAAGAGTTTTATATCAGGTAAGCCTAAACCCCGATTGAGGATAAGTCCACTTGGACAAAATGAAGGAAATGTTGAGCAACCAAGGACGTAACAAATTTTACCTTTCTAAAAAATTACAGTGCAAAAGTTTTTATCATCTTACAAGTTTTTGCACACAAAAGGTTGAAATTTGAAGAAAATTTATTACGTAGACTTGTTGGCTTAATTGTGCTAGTGGAAATTAAATCTCCTTTAGGCAAAAGTGCCAAATATCAGCTTTTCATAACATAAATTTTGTGGTTGTAAGAATATATTTGAGCAGCTTTCAAGCATTTTGACATTTATTGGAAGTAGTGATGGAAAAAAATAAGTTTGATAGACGTGAAGAGTATATTATTGTTTTTCGGTGCAAACATTTTCATAATTTATTTCGGTATTTAATACATCAAAAAAAAAAATTCCAAATTAAAAAATTCTGATATTAAAAATTATAACATTTGACATAAAGGATAATCTTCAAATGATGGGCGCGAGTTTTTTCTGTGGAGAATTACAGATATTCCCTCATCATCGGGTGGTGGAGAAAATCTTTCCCCCCCCTTCCTTATTTTTTCATTCCAACTCGATTTCCTTTTCTTGAGCTCGTTAAGAAATCTAGTTATGTTCAACTAATAAGGCGCTAAAGAAATCAACGATGGGGACGCATTAAAAAGATTCATTTTATTCCAGCTTGCTATTGGAATGTAAAGAAAAATTGGATCAAAGCCAAAAAAAAAATTGGTTTAGTAAAAAAATTAAGCTTAGTATCATGGCGAAATTCAGACTTTGCCTTCAAAATAATATATTTAAGTGGACAGGAGATTTAAAGGTAACCGTGCTCTTAAAATTCCATTTGCGTGTGCAAAGAAGTGAAATACTTTTAAAGAAGGTATTTCGAAGAATGAAGGAAAGTTGGTTTTTTTTTTTCTTTTATAATTTGGAGAAATATTGACGTAGGGAATGGGAAGCTTTTTAGTTTTTTTTTTGTTAAAATACGATGGTATTTTTGCAAAAAGTAATGATACTTTTAGGGAGATGGAAGAAAAAGGAACATATTTCAAATAATTTTAAAAATCATTCGTAAAAACAAAAACAAAAAATCAATCTAGACCAGGTTATGCATTTAAGATCAAATTCAATAAATGTGGCGAGCTTTGAAACTCTTGGCTCCTAGAATAAAAAAGTTGGGCTGATTAAAACCTGTTCAACTTTAACTGTTGAGGCTCTATAGAGTTCTAGAAGAAAATGTTCTAGAGAAAAAATTTACTAGTAAAACGTGTGACTCCATTGCTGATTAAATTTATCCCTTAATATTCTAAAGGATTATTAGTTAGTTTTAAAATATTCCTCAATCTTTCATCAAAAACAAGACTTCTATCTGATTCAAAATGGCAGACAAAGTAAAGCTTGAGTGTGGGAGAATTCCAACTTTTTATCCGCTTCAATTTTTTTATTTAATAAAACGCAACAAAAATTTAAAAAAACAATAAAGAAATACTCAATAAATAGGCAAATATGTTATCTGCCACATTTATCTCAGTTCTTTGGGAACATTGCTTGAAAAATGGTCGCAGTGGAGCCACTCGTATATTTCCTCAAATATTACTGGAACTTTAATTTTCTAGAACATTTGATTTTCTGAGATTTTTATAGAACATTGCCAACAGAAACAGACTACTCTGTTGGCAATAACAATATTTCATTAGATTTTCATTAATTTGACGAGACTAAACACAAATTAGTAATTAATTAAGCTGATTTTTCTCGTTGCTATAACAAAACAGGAGCAATACCTGAAATTACAAACATGTAATCACTTATGTGATTTTAGAAATACAAAGCACGCGCAAATATTTCACATTACTACATCAACAAGCGGAAGTTGCTGAGGCAACAACCTTTTCATTCATAAATAACTACGGATGCTTTGTGGATCCCCACCACAACCGTTTCTAGAGGGCCATTTAAAAAAATAAAATAATTTACACTGCCAAAGAGAGGACATAACACAACATGAAAATATTTATAACAGCCCAAAATAACAGCGCTTCCATTACAACTTGACAACAATATTGCTCTGTGATGTTGCGACCAGATATCCGTACACGAGCTATTTAGGTCATAGAGATGCAAGCCCCTAGAAAAACTTATAATTTGTGCTTATTGGCTGCTTTATTTTTTCATTTTAAGCACGTTTTAAACAGTTGCATTTTATTATACGGTAGTGACAAGCGCAAGGCAGACGAGATAAAAATTGTCTGACAGTTTTTTTTTTTATTTTTTATTTTTATTTTTTAATCTTTGCAACTTGATGACGCAAGTACGGCGTTAATATTCGAAGGTGGTAAAAATAGAAGTTTTTCCGCTGTCAGACAGCCAAGAAAGAGCAGACAACAACAAAAAATAAGAAACGAAACTGGATTGTCCTCAGAGGTTGGTCGAAACATAGTAACCTAGGGAAAGCAGTAGAGTCTGGGAGAAAGTAGGAATGTCCTCCACGTTTTTATCTGACACTTCGCAGAAGGTCTAATTGGTGATGTGTTGTTGCAACGGGTGATAAATAAATGACCTCGAGTTGTTACGTTTTGTTTGTGTTTTTAATAAGCGGCGAGGGGAAAAAAGTGAAAGGCTGCAAATAAATAGAGGTAATTGGAGAGGTGTGACTTGACAAAAAAGGATTAAGAGAAAGTCGATAATTATAGTTTATTTTAAACTTATTTTCTAGCAACGTAATGCTTAAAAAATTCCAATTATTTTATCTCTGTTAATATCGACTTCGCATCCATCAGTCTGTTTGTACTTAATGCCTACATGACGTAACATGTAAAAACAGACTGATTTTAACGAGGTTGTGGTTTGTTGTTATATTTATATAAACTATTTAAATTCCTGCGGACAGACGTTGATTAAAATGCGATAATCTACATTTGTGACGTAAATTCTCCCACTCTAAACCTCGCATGAATCAGCGTGTACTCGCAATTGGATGTCCCACTTACACACTAAACTTATCTGGAAACTATCTCGACTTTAAATCATCGATGATAGAGCGATATGAATCATCGTGCATAGGGGCAGTGCCAATTTTTTAAACGAGCAAAGAAATTTTTATTAGTTTATTACTTAACTGACAACATTTTTGCTACAGATTCTAAAATTAGCTGATCATGCTGTCAAATTAGGGTTATTATTTAATTCGTTGCAATTTTCGTTGGTAAAATTGGTTAAGTAATCGAGTTTTGCAATTTGAATCGATTTTTATTAAATATTTGTGGGAAAAGTTGTTTAATTTCTTCAAAATAGCCAAAACTTTTGAATTCTTTAATATTTTCGATATGAGTTATGGAATAAATGATTGTTTTGCATGTAAATGAGAGTTGAATAACATCTCTGTCACCTATCCGTTAGGAAATGGAAACTGCAATCGTATAAGCTGCTTTTGATCCCTTTAAGAATCTCATAACTGCAAGGGTTCAAGAACAAACAAAACAGTAGGGGTCGAGTTCTTTTGGGACGAAATGAGGAACGCGGGCGTTACCGAGACGTCTTTGAGCATTGCACGTGACATTAAGGTCGCCCTCTCCGCCCACGCACGGGGAGCAATTGATGGAAAGTGTCAAAGGCTGGTATTATGAAAGGCCCTAAACATTGTAGCCGTACTTTAATAACAATATTCTATAGTCATATGTCACGCCTCTGCCCATTGCATCAATTACGGCCCTTGTTAACCGCCCACATGTCGTAACTTCTCAAATGAATATATCAGGAATGTGGCATTGCGTGTGCCTAACAACAACAACAACAACAACAATACTTGAAAATGTGAGAACTGAGTAAATAACTTGGTGATATCGAGGAGAAAAAACTTGTCCTATTCAATAATAAGACACTATCAAGTCTTTAACTGTTTTATCTGATTATTATTGATTGATTGACAGGTCGTAAATCTTTTAAAGAGTGTTGTGTAACAGATGATATTAGAGGTGATTTTTTCCACCTAAACACTGAGTTGGAAGAAGTGCGTAATTAACAACAATCTAAAATTGTGAAAAAAAATTTCGAAGTAAATTTTGTCGCAGAGAATTTTGAATCTGTGTAAAGTGGGTCAATTTTTTACAACTAAATAGATTTTTTTCATTAAGCTATTTTTTGCAAAATTTTTTTTTTACAGTTTAAATATTTCTGGGAAGTTATTTTTTTTCTTTTTCTTTAAGCTTTTGCATATTTCTTCAAAATTTTCGGCCTCCTACGGCCCTGTGATATTCATAATCTGGCTCTGGGTTCACTTGATTATTTTACACAGGATATATGCAAAAACTAAATAAGTAGAAAAAAGAAAGAGCTACATTGATGTCAAACCAACCCTCGCTTAATTCGTAATGAAAAATTGGAAAAGAGGATGAGTTATGTGCTTAGGTCAAAATAAACCTATGTTGGTTGAACGTACGTCAAAATAAACCCACGAAGATGGAGTAGACTCAGTTTTGGTGCTGCGAAGGTTAAATAAAATTCAAGTTATGGCTTAATTTTTTCCCGTGCATTTGTTTACTTATTAAATAAATATGATGATGTGAATTGATTTTTAAGAGAACGGCGTTAAAGTGTATGTACTTTTGGGATTTACGTCGAGGTGAAAGTTTGAGTGGCTGCAAGTGTTGAAAAGAGGATCGGATAATTGATGGGTATTAATAGACCATTTGAAGTGAGGAATTCAATGTCATCTTCAATTAATATTCATAATCTAAGCAAGGTTTTCGTTTCGAAAATGTCAAGCCAATCTCACACATTACTACACCCACCATCACTTTTCTAAACAACGTCATTTTGACGTCATCTTGTCAAGTGGTTAATCACTTAATGAGCCAATCCACATTTATCTTGTATGCTAATTGGCCATTTCGTTAATTTACTCTAAGGAAAACGAGGCTGCAAGTTTTCTAAATTGGGTGATAGAAAAAAAAATCCTTAAACCCACTTTTTTTCCTTTTTTCCTTAGTTTAAAAAAGAATTGAAAAGAAAACAGGGTTGAAAGCAGCGTTGAACTGACCATTTGTCTTGTGTCTAAAGTGGTCAACGAAGCGGTTTTTTTTTTCTCCTCTTCTCTCTGATTCAGCCACAAAACACCACAGCTGTTGGGATTTTTACTGGTCTCCGATATTGGTCATTCAATTTCCGAATAATTTTATAACCCACAATTGCTCTAAGGCATTGCTTTACACTTAATACTTTTCCACCTCTTTACAGCGAACACTTCATTCTCCAAGGCAATGAAATGTATGACTGAAAAAAAAAGAGGAAGGGGGAAAAAAGAAAAGAAAGAAAAGACGTGGAAGGGAAGAAAAGAAACAAATTACCCGCAAAATGAGTTTGTGTTGATATTAGGAGTAATGCTACTTATTTTAATTATATTACGGTGTTTAGTGCGGTTACAATTGAGGCGAGTGCTAATTACATAAGTCGATTAACTCTTTTAGCAAATTATAATTGACAAATACATTTTTAATTTGGATTTATATTGACACATGGTGTAATGAGTGCGGCAAACGTATCAAATTATTTTATGTTACATTTTTAATGTGCAAATATTTTACGGTAAATACTGTTATTGCTACTAGCGAATTATAATAAATCTGAAGAGGGAATTTTTACCGAGCGAATTTGAATAATTCAAATCTCATAACATTTTGACAGTAAATTATTAGTTTAGCTGAATAGACAGTGGACAACTGTGTGAGGTAAATAAAGCCAAATGATTTGTCAATTTGAAAGTAAAATTTGGTTAAAGTTTCAAGAATGTTGAAGTGGGTCATGTCAGTCAAGCTGATGATTTTGAGTTTTTTTCAATAACTGTAGAAATTGTGAATTTGATTTAAAATTCTTTAATCTTTGATGTTAGGGATTTCGATCAATGTGATTTTGAATCTTTTATGCATTCAAATGTGTAGTGTACTTGAAGTTAGGAAATTGTCACATCTGAGCGAGGAGTTAGGAATGCCATTCACATTTTCACATTAATTTTATATCCAATTTTGAAAATAGATTGAATTTTAGCATGAAATATTTTGAATTAAATTTTTAGAATATTTAATTTTATTTTAATCTAAAAGGTGGTGTATAATAGATTTTTTTGATATTTTTTTGATCAAATTAAAATATTTTGATTTTTAAAATAAATAATTTGATAATAATTTGCACTTTATTTGCAAAATAAAAAAATATCGAGATGAAAGCTTGGGGTTTTTATTGTAAACAGAGGCCATAGTTAAAGTAAATGCAAATTTGCGAGTTAAAAAATCATAATCAATGACATGTATTGCGGGTTTTCATGCTGCAAAGGGCAGCTTTAAACCGTGGTGTAGTACAGTAATTAGGTTGCATATTCTTTTGTAATATATTTTTATATATATTTTATGGCTTTATTTATATTTTTTTCCCACTTTAAAAAAAGCTATTTTTATTACTTCTTAAGAAGGTTACTAATAACATTGAAGCTATTGCCTGCAAACAATTGCAGTGATACAATTTCCTTTTGTGTCGGTTTGAACAAGCTAAGAAGAAAAAAAAACGAAATCGCATTTTTCATTCACTGATTGTTTCTTTAGAAGAGATAACAGCCAGACGTAGAGAGATGAGGAAGAAGAAAATCTGGTGATGAGGATTAGGTGTTGCTGTTGCAGCCCTCGGGGTGCGTTTGGAGCGGGAAATCAGCGCGTTCGATGGCGCTCGAGGGAGTTGACTTCATCCAGCGTTCATATTTCGCTGTCTCCTCATCAAAAGTTGCTCCCTTTCTACTTTATTGAGGTCGTAAAGTATCAACAATGAGGCTGACAACGAGTAAACTCTGACATACTGCGTTGTGCTTGCGATTTTAGATTTAACTGTGTTTTGAACAAAAAAAAAAGTTTATAAATTGGACATCAATCATTTTTATTTAATTACCCTCGACTTTGAAGCTTTGTTGATTCATTTATGGTCCTTCGACCAAATTACGGCTTTAAATGGGATGAAGTTTTACTTGTGTGTGTATGATTTTAAAAACGATAAAGAAATAACGCAATTAATAAATTCTTAGAAAATTTTGGATGTATAAAAGATTATTTTCGAATTCAAGAAAAGTCAGATTCACAAAAATGAATAATTAAATTTATTGTAAATACTTTACAAAATTTATTATTCTTCACAATAAATTTAATTATTATAAATTTTTGCAAATTTTATTTTTCTTGCAGAGGATAATTGAAAAATTATTTTCGAGACAAAATGAGTCTGAAGCTTGTTTTCATTTATTTTTTGAATATTTTTGTAAACATAAAATTTCTGAAAAGACGTCCTAAATATAGCCACGTCTAAACATATGCACCAGCCGAATTAGGACGAGTCAAACTTAATCCGTAAACCTAAACCTTGCAAGAAGCAATTTTTTGAGTTGACGAGGAATTTTTTTCTCCCATAAAAGCAAGATTTTCTTCTGGATAAAATGCTTCATTATACCAAACCAACTCCATAATGAAAAAAGTGAAGAGAAGGATAATTGATTTTATGTATAAAGTGTGTATCGTTGTGAATTCCCCAAACCAGAGGAAAATTAAATCTTCCATTTTGCTTAGATATAATTAAACTGCCTTAGTTCGGGGAAAGGAATCTACCCAAGAATTTTAATTTTAATAATTAAAAGAGGAAACTAGAGGAAAGCAGCACGGAGGCTCGACTTTAATTGTAATAATATAATAAAACGGAGAGAAAAATACCGCAACTTTTTAATTTAGAGAAAAAAAAAAGTAACTTTCGTACTCTTTACGTTACGGTATATGGGATGGAAAATAATATGAGGACAAAGTTACCATGACAATAAACTATGCCGGGAAACTAAACTCAATAGCCCCCAACCCCTTCCAACGCGAATGCAAATTCCAATGTCTCCCGCAGGCGGCGCTGGGGCTTCATTGCGCGTTCCTTTGAGCGTTCGTGCTCTCTGTCCCAAGATGAAGTTTGCTCTCCCGCACCTCCCCCTCCCCTCACCTCCTCACCCATCCAGTAGCATCTTAACCTCTCCTTTCTCTCTCGCTCTACCCTCTCATCCTCTCTCTTTACCATCGAACGTCTTGATAACGAAATGTGAGGTAGACACAAGATGGGAGAAATGGAGGAGAAAAGAGGACTTAAGGAGTTAAGCCCTTGTGTAGTTGGGACTGTAGATAAAAGAAAAACTTTTCGCTTGTTTGTGTGTGCACGAAGAAATGGAGATTGGACAAAAGACATGAGACAAGGAATTTTTCATTTAGGCGACTTAAAGCAGAAGTGACAAGCACTTGAATCGGTGCTCCTCGCTTGTTTGGTGAAGACCATTAAATTTTAAGTGATAATTTGCTACTTGCTATGAAAACACAAAATATGGAAGTGTTTCAAAGCTCAGTAGTTTTACTCCAGATAATATTTGTATTGCGGGCTTTCCTGCTACAAGGGGCAGCTTTTCCTGCATGCAGGGCAGAAAAATCGGATTTACGAAAATTTGCAATAAATTTAATTATTGTAAATTTTTATAAATCTGATTTTATTGCAGTGATGGGATCTGACGATTGGGTAAGTGAAAATGTTTAAATAAACTCATCACTCTTATTATACTAAATTTCCTTATCAATTTCAAGTAAGATTTGATGAATAAATTTTTCCTCGATAGATAAAGTCTTCTAAATTCTTTTTAAATTTAAATATAAAAAAAAGTCATAAATAACAACTGTCGCCTTTCGTGTTATATTAGCCTGTTTTTGTCCATGTTTGTTTAACATTATTTATGGAGTCGAGTGTGGCGCATTTTACTAAGTGCACATGCGCATTAGTGCCAAAATGTAAATGCACGAAGCAAGAAAAATAGGTGTTTTGGAAAAATTCAACAGCTTTTCTAAAATGCAGCATATTAAGTCAAATTGCTGATTTTATTTTGGTATTGTAATTTATTGTAATTTTGCGAAATACTTTAATAATTATCGCTAAAATAGACTTTTGTTTTTTAATATTCCTTTAAAAAAAAAATTGCTATGATCCCAGTTGGCTGCGACTTTAATAAAGTCAGCAGTCGGAAAAACAAGAGTGATTTTTCATTACAAAGTACTGCTCTTTCCTTCCCTTTAGTGAATATAAAAAAATTCATTAATTTTTTTCATCTGCCTCTTTTATCCGCATTCACATTCATCTATTTCGCTTATTCCATTTCGTAAATTTATGCAGTTTAAAATACATGAAGTTTCAGTTCCTACCTCTTCATTCATACTCCTTGCTTTCTTTACGTTCCAAATTTGCCTGCACGGTACTGTTTTTATTTTCTTATTTATTTGTACTTTTTCCCCTGCGTTCGTAAGGTCAGATAAAATGTACAGTTCTCGGTTGATTTTCCAACTCGCTGATTCCTAAACAACGTCGAAAGGAAAAACTGTTTATTGATATGCGTAAATATAAAGTTTTGCGTTGCTTTTTATTTATTTCTTTGCAGAAAAAGAAAACTGGTTTTATTGGTTTCTATTCGGGAAATAGAAGGAAACTAAAGTTTCTCTACTTTTTTTTTATTTTAATAAAAAAAATTTAATACTTGGCATGAAGAAAAAAGATATTTTGATTTTGTTTCATATATCTGCTTTTGAAGTTGAGCTTTAGTCTAATGGATCATAGAAAATTTCTACCTCTAAATAGTTTAGTCTTAGGAAGAAAGTAAAGTTGATATCCTGTAAGCACGTATAAGAAATGTATGGCTTCATGCATGACTTGTTTTTTTAGGTAAACTGTTTAAGGCAGAGCTATATGTTTTGTATGAGATTAGATTGCTTGTTGGAAATTGATTTTTACCTTTATTTGAGTCAATTTTAATCTAAAATTTTGGATTACTGCGAATAAAAGTCGGCTATAACTGTTTGAAGTGCTGGTTTTAATGCATTACTTGGAGTTTGTTGCTTGAATGTCCTAGTTGCTGTGCTGTAGACATTTGCAATTACATCTGTCGCACGTAGTTAATGACTTCAGTACCCGTGGGAGTTCTTGCTATTTCCGATTTAAAACAAGATTTAGCATGCAGACTTAATAATAAATCAATTTTTATTAACCTTGTAAACAAAATCTTTATCAGAAATCTTCGAAAGGATTCTCATCCAATTTTTTTTATCTTTATTTTTATTAACAATTTTAGCAGCAGTATAATGCAGGAAAAATTAAATAACCGAGGTCTTTAACCCTTTCCTGACTGCTAAAACTGCGTTCCACATCATTACTATTTCCTAACCACAACTTTTGACACAAATTTGAGAAAAAAGAAGCGTAATAGAACGGGTTTATCTCGTAAAATGTAATTAATAGGGAAAATGCAACAATTTACAACTTCATAAAAATGAGTCTTCAGCTGAAACTAAGTTTAACTTAGCAACAGCAAAATTGAAAGTCGCATGAAAACACACGGTATGTGGTTCCATTAGACTAATTATTATTAGTGAACAGATTTGAACTTTCTTTTGAGAGCAGGTCATAAAAGCTACTTGATGTGCTGAATTGTGGAAAAGAAATTGCACTTTGGAGCTTGGAATTAATTTGCTAAAGTGTTGCCTCCACGTACAACCAATAGTGGGAGGAGATAGCGGGCAAAAGAGGAAAGTTAGTGAGGGTATCTGGTACTTGGATGTCTTCTATTGCTGCGACAATAATTTAATTAGACCCAATTGACTATCCTTTTCTAATATACAACCTGATGAAACCGCATCGTTGCGTGAAAATGAATTCAATTTGGATTGATTGGGAGCTTGGAGAGGAAAAAATACGGTAAATAATACTTTTTATAAAGGTTTTCTAACCAAAATAAGTGATCTGTTTACGAATTTCTTTATTTTGGTCTTAAAATGAGAAATATGATCTGGCAGCTATACATTTTTATTAGAATTAGGGCACGTTGACGCTGCATTTCCGGGAGGCTTGCTTAATGTTATTTATAAGGCCCTTATTAGTTAAAGTTAAAAATATTAAAGTATCGAACTAGTCCTTATTCAATTGAAAATAAATAATTTAATAAACAGTAACAGTATAATCTGCTTCATCTTGTTACAGATTCGATTTTTTGTTAGGAGATATTTTTTGGAAGAAGGAAAAAAAATAAGAGTTTTATCTTAAAAGCTTATTATCAAAGCGCGTGCTGCGATACTGTGAAAGACTTCAGCAAAGGAAATAACAGTACAATTAAATTAAAGCAATGTCCAACAGAAAATTAGTTTAATACAAGTTGTAAGCTTATTACGAGAAGAAAAATTTCTCGAGTTTACAATTTTACCTGTGTGAAATAATGATTAAATTGTGGCGAAAACAACGTTTTTCCAGGAAATTACTCTAACTTCAAGGTTGTTGATAAGAGTTTATCAACACAAAATCACACCACACTTCTTTTTTTTTCTTCTTTTTTTTAAATATTAATACCGAGCATCAATTTTGCATCTACTGACAAAAGGTTTTTGTAACTGGCAAATTCAGTTTGCATAAAATAAACGATATGTTGCATGAGCGAGCTCATTGGCACAAGTGATGCATTGTTACATCAGTGTCATTAATAAGACTGAGTTTTAAGGTCGACGACCCTTCAGACACCTCCCCATCGCTTAATGTAATCGTCAAGCATCACCCAGTAATCGCCAGCTTCACAGCCTGAGGCAGTGTTCTAAATTTAGCCAAAGGAATAATTTTTGGGCCCAAAGTACAATCTCGGGGTCTAACCAATCAACAGAGTTAGTTTACTTTTTCTTTTATTTGATTTCCTTTAACCTAACTGATGTAGAATTGCAATATCAGAAATGGCTTCTAACAGCCAATGGATTTTGGGAGAAAATATGAAATGCATTATTGATCAAGAGAAATTATACTTTGGCCCGACATATTAAAAGCTAGCAGATTGTTGCTATCTCAGGAGTGACATTGATGTACAGTTTCGATTCTGGGGCCATCTGAAAGGTTTTCATTTTCCATTTCCGAATTCAACAATTGAAGATTATTCTTCTTCCGTATCCAACCTCCTATCTTTCAAGTTTGCATGTATTAAAAATGAAAAAAAAATTGGAAAAAATGGGAGGGAAATAATTTATCTTGAGTAAATAGAAAGATGTAAATTTTTAAATAGATTCAAAGTTTTCAGAAAAAATGTAAATAAAGACATTTCAAATTTTTACTTTATTAAATAAAAAATGTTTAGGATTTAAGTTGACATTGGTTCCTATGGGGGGAAAAATCCAGCTTTAATTCGAATTGCAGCATTATTTTTATATTTTCTTGCAATAAATGAACTGTTGATTCAACTCAAGATTCTTTAAAAAAAGAACAAACCAATATTAGCTTGAAATGTTGGAAGTTTACTGTGGGTTGCAAACTATATTTGATTTCATGTCTGTCAGTTACTTTCTACCAGCAAGATCGATGCTAGTAATAACAAATGATGGCAGTGAATCAATGGCCGAGCTTTAATAGAAATTTTGATCAAACAGATCAAGATTTGCCTTGAAAATTTGACCATTAGGTTCAGCTGGCTTTTGCTATCATTAAGATTGATCCTTTACATGTCATAAGAGAACATCCTTGTCTTGAAAAAGAAAGAAAATGATACAAAAAACCAGTTGTTTGTGGATTGGGTTTTGTTTTGTTGTTCACTTTTTATTTAGAGCTAATGAACAACCTGAAACTAGAAAAAAATAGTATCAGAAAATCTGTTGACCTGGCACGGGTTCAGAATAAACGAGAGTAAACTCTGTCGTTCAGTGGGTATTGGTAGAACAGGCACAAACCGTTAGGCACCAATTTGTCATGAGTGATAAATGTTGACGCAATTCCAAAAGTGTTCAATGCAAAACAAGATCTTATGCCAAAACAACATGAGTTTCGTTAGTTATATCACGACTTCTTACAAAAGATTACGTGATTTAGTGAAAGACGTTGCCTGATTACGATATGATACATAAAACGTAGTAAATACTGATGATAATGGCTTCTTTCTGTAGTAAATAAAAGGAGAGCTTCGATGACATACCAATCGATCGAGATCTAAGCCAAAACTATCACCGGAAGTGACTGCGGTGACTGTAATTCTAGCTGCACATGTGCACTAATCCAATAAAATTGTTATCGTCAGGAACTGGAAAATAACAGTTTGATTGAAACTTTTGTTGTATTGAGCTAATAAATATGGTACCTAATAATAGAATGGAATATTAAATTGTTGCATTCATTCACATAAATGCGAATAAATAATCCCAGTTATTGAGTTCAAACTCATCTGGTTCTAGTGCATTCAAGTCATTCACTTTAATCTCCTTCAACCCTTTAATCTTGATACATTTATTAAAAAATTCATTACAGCTTTACTTCCGATTTGTATTCTTCTCTGCATCACTAGTTTCTTTGTAAAGCTTCCCTCCGAATCCATTATCCACACTTTTTAACATTCTGCGTATCCATTCCATTATCCTCTTTCCTAACTTAAAAAAGCATTTTTTTTTCACTGTCAGGCCCTTAACCCAACTCGCATTAAGGAAGGCTGTATTTATAATCATCTTTAAAATTCATTCCTTCGAGAAACTAAAAACTAAAAAGTTAAAAAAAAAATATTTTTTAATTCCATTATCTTCCTGCCTAATTAATTCGATGACAAATTGCCGGCAGAGATAATCTGCAGTCGTGCATGAGCGTGACGTAATCTAAGCTCGATTAATATAGGAGCTACTTGCTACAATGTCAAATTGTCCTGCCGCAAGGCAAATACAGCTGCTGCGCATGTTGCGTTAACTACTTCCTCCTTTTCTGGAAAGTTATGAAATTTAATTCGTGTCAGAATTAAGCAGATGTACTGATGCGCGTCATGGGATAGTACGAATTTTGCATGTAAACAAACCGAGCATTCTTCGTAAAATTTTACTGCACCTTTAAATTCGTTATTGCGCGGGGAAAATAATCATAAGCCCAGTGCTCATTGGTAAACATGGAAATTCGGTGAGAGCAAAGATACTCGTGGGGTTTTCCCGTCTTATTCTTTTGTGCCGAAGCATTAAGGCTGCATTTTCTAGGGATTTAAGTAAAGAATACGTAAGGTCGACGACGATTGTAGCAACTATTGACTAAAGCAATTCAAATTGTTCAATTGAACTTTTATTTTTCTCCATTTCATATTTGAGTGATGAATGCGAGGGATCAATAAACTAAAGTGTATTATCAAGTCGAGTTTTCCCTTGAATGATGGAAAAGGTCACCTGTCAATTGGCGCAAATATAAATTGGCACTTTGGATTGCACAATGATTTTTTTCCTTTTATTTCGCCTTTTCGATTTACGACTCGAAATGGCTGGTTGCTATTGACTTGAATCAAATGTTCCTTGATAACCTGGGGGAAAGTTTCTTATTTGTATCAATATGCAAATTGAACCTAAGTGGGTTGCACCAAACGTACATTATGTTTAAAAAATAATTACAGCAAAGTTAAATTTGGAAAAATGGCAGCCTTGCGTCTGATGAATTTGTGTTTTGACTCGGGTGCTATCCAATTGCAATGGCAGAAGTCCAGATTTAACCTACAAGAAAAAAACAGATCCACCTGGACTCATTCCTCACATTTAAAGTCGGAGAAAAAGTTGTGATGTTCCCTGCAAGTGGACACAAGTTCCGACTTTATATACTACTCCTGTGATTTATCCGTGCGAATAATCACATAGAAGTAATAACTTTAGAGACCCTCCATTCGTTTTTAACAATCTACGACCTCTTCTCACAACGAAGTGTGCGGTATGGTTGGTTATAAAACCTGTCTCCTTAATACAAGAGCTTCATCGCCATGGGAGAAATATCTGTGACCAACAGTGCCAAGTTTTCTCTGCGATTGTGACCTCAATTTTTCCCCAGGGCATGGCGGGAAAAGAAGGGTCTCTTATCCACCATCGCAAGAGTGTGCAGTTTTACTGTTGGGAGTTGCTAGTGAAATGAGAAGTGCAGTTAAAAACAGGGGAAAAGAGAAAAAAAATGATATGAAGTTACAAGTTCCATTTACACAGAGGTTCAATTTCTGTAGGGAGTCGAGTGTGAAATTTGCTCGGGCTTGAGTTAAATATAATGGTGGCTGACTCATTCGTATTGTGATGCACGCGTTGAAAGGTGGGCGAAAAAGTTCACCAACCCCAAACACTACTTGTTTGGGTGTTTTAAAGCTTGTAATGAGGTTGCTTTAGTCGTTGATTGTTGTTGTTTCGAGCTAATGGTGATCAGCGAGGTTTTATTTTTTATTTTTTTATTTTTTTTATTGCTACATGTTTTTTATGTTTTCTTTTAAAGTATAAATTTAAGTTTAATTTATCTAGTTGTATAATTTTTTTACATTTTTCTTTCTATTTGTAACAAATTGTGGTTTCATTTTTCAGAATGCCATTTTGGCGGTAAAACTTATGAATTGGAAGATACTTGGCATCCAGATTTGGGTCATCCATTTGGTGTTATGTACTGTGTCAGATGTGAATGTATGATGGTAAGTGAGGACATTTTTTTTTCTTTTTTCAATTTTCTTTTTTATCTCCGGGGAGAGCGAAGGGAAAAGCACTTTTTGTTTTGATTGTGATGTATTTTCGGATGTGTCTGTTTACAAACGGATGTTCATCTGCTGGAGGGAGTGAACATTCAAGGTAATAAAAACATTCGATACCGTTACCTAACTCTTGGTGATATGATGAAATATTGGAAATTTTCGTCGCTGAAAATAAGGAATTCAACGTGATTAAAAATTAAAACAAGCGAGAGCATCTTAGTTCGAAATTTTATTTCGGCTTTAAGAGAGCAAATGTTAGAATTAATAATGCAGAGGAGTGAAAGCTTCTTATCCAAGCTGAAAAATAAAGGAAATTGCGTGAGCAAGTTGACACAAAATTTCTTTGATGTGTAATCAAATTGCATCACCAGACCATACATTGTAATGAGAATTGGCTAACAGGAAGCTCCAATTGTCTGGAATTGTTCGCAATTAGACAAATAGGGGCCCTTGCCCAATGGACTCGTAAATATCATGGTACTTTGATGATTTATAACAAAACTACTTTATATTGTCAAATATTGCAGTGAAGACCACCAATTAGCAAACTAATTACGTTTGTAATTTTTTTTCTATTTCATCAATTTTTGAGGATTTTTAAAGCGTTTTTTAAGTGTGGATATATATATTCACATTTATCAAACATCTCAACTGCTTTAAAAACGTAATAACTAGAATAGTCAACATCGAAAATGGATTTTAGATAATATTTCAATTATTAATGAAATATTCATTACATTAGAGAATGAAATTACTCTTTCATTTTATTATAAACGAGGAAAATAAAGTTTGCAATTTTCGGCAACTTTTTATCCCAAATTGCCACAATTGGAAATGCCTCTTTTATCACATTTTTGTCAGCCATTTTGAGAGATTACAGTGACTAGAGAATTTATTTCAGTTTCAATTTCTGCTGCTATCTTCTTTTTGTAAGCTTCTTAAATGTAGCTGGGGAACTGAAAGAGCATAATATATGACGCCACTTCCGCCAGAATAAGTTGCAGAATGACATTGATACACCAAATAAGTACTGAGGGTGGTTTTTTAAATTTTTTGCTCTATCTTTCTTACCCTCTATTGTCTTCAATGACAAAAGTGGTGATAAATGCTCTTCAAAGTCTTTTTGTCCTCTTTTTCTTATCTTGATATAGTTTCTGTAAAATGACTTTTCCTCTTCAATACATTTAATTAGCGCAAATGCAAATTACTTGGGTAATTGTATTCAATTGAGGTGGAATATTAAAAGATTCTTCGAAATATTTTTTTTCCGAGCTACTTTTTTTAAAAAAACAAAACAATTCCTTTCTTTCTGCTGAAAAGCTTTCTCATCTCGGCACTTAGTAGAAATTTTAAGATGAAATCACAGGAAAAAAAAGTCTCACAAATGATTGAAACTCACTGTTTTCTTTTTTTCGATTTTTTTTTTTTCTTTTCTTTCTTTTCTTTTTTTTAATCTTGAAAACACATGAAAATTTAAAGGTTAGAGTTTTTATGAAAATGAACAATATCGTAATTTATCAAGTAACTTATGGTTCATTAAAATTAATTAAATTTTTTTATTCTTAAACCCGATATGTCGAAATTATCGTTTAAAATGTAATTTAAACGATAATAAAAAGATGTTTTTCTCTGTTTTCTTATTCTTTATTCAATTATATGTCAAGAAAACGTTGGGTTTTGACTACGTCTTGATATATATAACTTGGCTGTAAATCCGCAATGGTTGTTGCCATGGAAACAAGTCATAAGCATGAAACAAACTGTGCGTTTCTAAACGGAATGTCAATTTAATCCTGTAACGTAGGAAATACTTTAATGGATGTCAAATGACATTAAAGAAACAGATTCGAAATTGTGAGGCAATGTTTCTATAGCAACAGCGTCATCTTTTTACGACTGTGATCATCTTTGATGTTGTTTCCGTGGTAACGAACATAAAGATTGGAAAAGGGCAAAGGATGGAATAAACACATTGTAGAGATGCATTATTACTGAGAATTTATTCCACGTGGAAAATGAGACGAGGTCGTTGGAAGGGATTCAAAAATATCTTCTCCAAACCCCAAAATAATCATATTTGTGACACGTAAAGACTTTAAACGAATTGATAACGTTGAAGCAAATCCAAAAAGAGAATAATAAATAATAATAAGTACATCAAGATTAATAAGTATTTTAATATAAATAAATAAAAATAAATGAGCCATTTATAAAACAGAGAAAGTAATAAAATGTTAAAATGAATTAAATAAAATTGAATAAAATTACTAGCTTGTAATTACTTTTGAATTAAAAATGAAAACAACTAACATTTTTCTGATTGTAATTATCCACTGAGGTCATATATACATAATTCAGGTAATAAATACAATATTTACTCAGAAATTGCTTCCAGTAAATTAATTTTATAGTAGCTAGGAACCACGCGAGGACTAGTAATTACCGAATTGGAAGCAGTTTTTGCATAATTAGAACTAAGAGTATGTTAGGGGAAAAGAGTGTAGACTGCAAAGCCGAAACCGTAGGGGAAAAAAAGTTGTTTGAGCTCCAAGTACAACTTTTATAAACCGCAGGAGGAGTTGGATAGACTTGTAAGTTAATCCTTGTTGAAAAAATAAGCTTTTGAACTCGTTTTTTTTTACCTCCTGTAATATTTTTTAGCGGTGCAGTCTGAGATTTTATCACCTTAATTTGCTAATTTTAAACTCGACTTGTGAAAAGATTTTTTCTTTCAAATTCATATTTTCCCAAAATAAAAATTCTAAACAAAATGTGAAAAATGTAAAAGCTAAAAAGAAACAGAACACCTTGAACCCATGTACTTTAAACTTGTTTAATTCACAGGTAATTTACTGTAAAGAAAAGAAAACAAAATTGCTCTTGTTGGAATCAGGTGCAAATGAGGTTGAGTAAATTGTACAGAAACGTGATTAATTTCCCTCGTTACAAGAAAAACTTGCCGCAAACTGTAATGGAAGCGTCGTTATAGCGAAGCTGGGTTCGTCAATGGCTTTTATTTCGCAACGAGGTGGTTTTGTAGGTGGAGCAGCAACCCGGACGTTCCTTTAATCCTTGCTCTTTAGGGGGTTGTCCGGTGAGTTGTGAGGTCTGTCATGCGGAGGTGTGAAAAAGACGCGGAGAGGCGGAGAACAAGTGACTTTGTATATCTGATAAGCATAAATTTTAGGGTTTTACACCTAGACATGACTGCTCTACCCCTTATGGGTGATAAATAGCTACAATGGAGCTTTTAAGAATTTTTTACGAGTTCTCGAGTCGAGAAGTCATCAAGTAAAGCACGTTGTCGCAAGATTTCTTGAGGTTTTGAAATAGTAAATTTTTAAAAAGTGAATTGTGGGTAATTATTTAATCTTGAGCGAATGAAAAATGTGAAGTTTGGGCAAGATTTGATACTTCATTTATCAACTGTTGCAATATTTATTGCATTTATATTACCACTTTTATCACCATATTTGGTAATGGCTGATGTAGTAAAAAATCCGTAAAAACAATAACAAAAAAGTATGAAAAAAAGTGTTGCGTGATTCATCATGTGAAAATTAGAAAAAGCTGCAAAAGCTCACGGGAATAACCGTGACCTTAGCTGGATAAATTGAGAAACTTGGAAGTTACACTCCTTGCATGGATCAAATTCGAAATAGTGCCAACTTGCTGAAGTGCCAAAGTTCCATTTAATGAGCGCTTGTATCATAAATTAACCCCATTAACACAGTCAGGTGATATCGTTTTTGAATGTTTGGAAAACAAAATATTTTGATATTTATGAATGTTTTCTACTTGTTTTGAAACCATAACGAGTTTGATTTTTTTTTCTTCTCGCTCTTGAAGTTCAAACTAAAAATTTAATAAGTTTGTCACATATCAAAAATAAACAACGTTAAAAATAGGCGAATCGTTTAGAAACGACTGTATAAACAACTCGAAACTATTGTGTCGCTTTTGGGGAAACAAAGAGTTGGAACCGATTATTTCTGCCTGAATTTTCCATATAAAACTTTTCTCGAAACCTTTATTTTAAAATGTTGACATCATCTTTAATTCTCGTTAACTGGCAACTCAAATTAGGATAAAAGACATTACTAAATCCCAAACAAGCTACTGAATGCTGATAAAATGACTATCAAGGCCTCGATTTTTTATTACTGCAATTCTGGGTCGGAGTTTAAATGCGTACGCGGCGTCCGTGTGCCGGCCAGCATCGATAGTGAGACTCAAAAATCGCTCATTGACCCTCGGGGCGAGTTGTACTAGGGCTCAACCTTGCTATAATAACCACATAATGACCTTGAAATACTTGCATCAGCATATTAATGTATTGATGCTTCAGCAGCGAGGAATTTTTATTTATTTATAAAATTTTTGCATCCAATTAGGAATGAGGAATTTCGGCTTTTATGGAGTCCTTAACTGAGTATTAATCGCTGGAAGAGGATACGAATCGTTTGCGAATGATTTACTGGATCGTTTTGATATGTGTGTGACATTTACATTGGATGCACATCAGTCAGTGGCAATTATATTTGTTGCTCATTTAAGCTCATTTGGAGTCATTCATCACAACTAACATTGAGTCAAGTCCAATTTTTGGACCAATAAATATAAATTAAAGGTCAATTATATTGTGGTGATTTATGGATTGTGCCTAATTAGTATTTCATACGATTAGTTAATACAACAAGAGTTTGACCTCTTACCAACTGCTCAAAAATTTTATTGCAATTCCACTTAATGCGATAAAATAAAATAAATCAAATTTTCTTTTGAAGTTTTTTTCCCCCTTTTTTTTTCGTATGGAAAAGTGGTTGATTGAACGAGTAAGCAAACAGCAATTTGCTTCCAAGAATCATTTCCTCATGTCAGTTGGAAAATAGTACTTGTAATTAATCCATTAAGCCCAATTATTTTAGTACAATAACTCCCATTCTGTTTCATTTCATTTGTTATAACAAGTTCCTCTTTTTTGAAGTTATTTAAAGGGAAACAATACGGCGATTTCGCAATAACAACTGGAAATCTATAGCCTTATCTCAGCTCAGTTGTAAAATCGTAGATTGATTGTAATGAGTGTATACAAGTTTATTTTCAAATGAAATTATTTTTTTGTTCCTTTTTTTCTATTGTGAGATAAGCTAATACCATGAATCAGTTTGTTATAATGGGACTGTTTACTACTACCGCATTCGACCTTGGCTGACTTTCAATTTAAGTACACTGGATAGGTTGGGCTTTAGATAGAACTCTGGAGCGTAAAAGGTGTTAACACACTCACCTTGTATAATTTGCCTTATTTTTTGCAAGAATGGGGGAGCTCGAAAGGTTAATAGTATTGTTCAACGTGTGAGACCTTACGGTAAAGTTAATTTAGCGCGTGAACCCGTTTTACACAAGTGTCAGTCAGATAAACATTGTGTAGTAAAATGTATATTATTATTATTAAGCGTTTTATGGCGACTGAGTTAATGTGATATCAAATTCTGGGTTAAGGCAAATGAAGCGGGAAAGGTAATTTGAATGCGTGACAAAATATTGATTAGATGCGTGATTTGATTACATGCTAATACGCAATTGGCAGTGGAAATTAGTAGTGAAGCGGATGTAAAGTTGATGAGTAGTAAAATAAACTTTTACACGTTTCTGTTTATATTTTCTCAATTTTTAATTTTCTTATTTTTATTTCTCTCTTCGTTTTTTTTTTTTTTTTTACGGCAGCGAATTCGATTGCGAGATTATTAATTAACTGGAGTGAAGTGTACACATGCTGACATTGGTTAATGGAAAACCTGAGGATATTTGCAATTGATAAACTATTTCTGTTGTTTACTATTTTAATATATTTAAGCCTTTTTACGATTTTTCTTTCAGTTTTTGTGATCAGTCGTTAAATTCACTCCAAAATTAAAAATTTATATCAGAATTCGATTTTTAAAAAACATAAAAGGTTAAAAGATTAATCAAAAATGTAACATCAAAACTGTTTTAAAACTGATGAATATTTTATTAGTTTCTTGAAAGTGAACATTAGAAACGTGCGCCTAGTGTCAGTTTCTGCAAAATTCCCAGTTTTAAAGTTTATTATAAATATTTTACAATTGTTTTAAAAAATTTCAGAAACACAAAATAATAAACAACATTTTTGATGAAATTTAAAGTTACGTAATACAATTTATGGTTATACCCTAACCCCAATAATTCTTTCAGGGAGACATAGGATATTAAGTGATGTGCATTCAATTGGCCAGTGTTTGTGGTAAACATTTTCTTATGTCACTCGGCTTAGTTTGCCAGAATTGGGTTGCTACGACGCTGTGATTACATCCTATAATGTGAGTCGCAATTCGTGTGTGATGTATCTGTTTGGCCGAGCACAAAGGTTGAGTAATAGCTTAACTCATGGGGGAGAAAAACTCTTTAGGATTTTTTTTTTTAGAAATAGAAGTTTTTATAAAATTGTAAGTAGGAATACTAATAAGAAAAAGTTTATATTGTGTCTTTTTATGTTGGTTTTCCTCGCCCTGTAAAAAGATAACAACTCTAGTTCTCAGGTCAAAGACTTTATTAAAGTGAGTTTGTGTCGCTTTTGGGAGGAAAACACATTTTTTGCTTGTACTATCTGGCGTTGCCATCCGCCATGACACGAGTGATATTGTTAAGGCAATTAATGAGGGTAATTCGCTTTCCTAACTTTATGTACAAAGGTCGATAATGGGACAGGGTGAAAAATATGGATGCCACAGAGCGGGACACGATGCGTGACGTGAGGCAAGAACAAGTTTCTCATTTTTATTTTTATTTTTTTTTGTTGGGGCGGAGGGGAGATAAGAAGAGCAAGCAGATGCGCGTCTCATGAACGTTTCAAGACAAGTTGAGCCTTAGTGAGATGGCCGATATCCTCAGATGATGAAGCGAGGGATTGGAGTTAGGCGGAAGGGGGAACGGGAGTGACTCATGAAAACCATGTTAGCGTCTGGTTGCGCACGCGAGCGCGGGATTGGATTAATTCCACGCATTTCCTTGACCCACCCCAGATTCTGTTTCCATGACGACGGGATGCTGTGAAACGCGGTTGAAGGGATTTTATCCAAGTGAATTGAATTCACCGCATTCTGCTTTCAATGTTCCGACTCACCAACACCCAATTGAGTTGCTGTCCCGCCATGTCATGCCCCAATTGCTTAACCTCGTCCCTAGATAATTGTGATGCCCCCTTACGCGAGTTGGAGTTTATCCAGAATTCTGACAAAAACAGACAACAAACAACATACAAACAGCTGAGCATTACTTTCGATCCGAGTTTTGAGGAATCAGCAGTTTGCCGAGTTTGTTTTCCCACTTCCTCAGGATGAAAGAATGACCCGAGAGCAAATAAGGATTCAACTAAACAGAAATGAAATTCCCACGCGAATGGCTGCAAAGTCCAAAGTTGATCAAAAATCGTCAAATTGAGGATAAAATGAATTTAAACTGCACAAATTGCATTAAAAGTATAAATTTCAATATTTCGTGACAAATTTCAATTTTTCATTTTAACAGTAAAAACTGAAAAATACATCCAATTTAAAATTCCTGAACTCCATCAAAGAGCATAAAATTTTAGTTTCACAAAATTAATTAAGGGAAGGTTTAATCAGAGCGCTCTAAACCAAGTTGCGTGTTTACCGACACGATTTAAATAAATAAGTTTCCTTTCAAAATGAAATAACTTGAGTAATTGAAGATGACTAAATGCTTTTATTCCTTCTTTTCTTACAATAAGATTTTAATTAACGAGCAGTTAAAAATTCCTTCGCTTTTTTTTTTACGTTTGAAATACAAAATTTAAAAGCTGTGTGAGCGTGCGTGAAAATTTTGTCGACACATTTCACTGAAATGGGAGCTGAATCAGCAGAACAAAGTCTAACACAACCAACTTAAACTCCCCACAGCCACACCTTTTTGCAGCATGTGGTAACGACATAAGACTAAATCAGCAAAACACACTTTTTGTTCCCTTTTTTTTTACAATTTTTCTTTTTTTCCTATAACCCACCTAACAAATGTTTTTGAATTTTTATTTCATTCGCAGATCCAGAAAAAAAGAAGAGTTGTCGGCCGTGTACGTTGCAGGAACATTAAAAATGAATGTCCTAAAACCGACTGTGAGGAACCTGTCTTGTTACCTGGTCAATGTTGTAAATTATGCACGGAAAAATTTAATGGTGAGTTGCCAACAGCAGAGAAAAATGGGAAAAATATTTAAAAGTTTATATTTAATTCATTTCAGATTTGCCTGCAATTTCGTCTTATGATGTCAACGAAGACGATGGTGACAGGAACTTAAATGGTAAGAGTTAACTTTTTCTGTTTTTTACTTGGAAAAATGTCTTTCTTATTTTTAGTTAAGAGGGGAAAGGGTTATTTTAGGTTTTAATGTCACTCGTAAACATAAAACTACTAGAGTTGTACTGTATTGAATTTATAGTTAAAAGTTAAAGTTGAACTGGTAGAATGTTTAACTTTAAGGAAATTCTTTTGGATATGAATAAAAATATAAGCAAAGTTTGGCCATATGGTAATAAGGGAATCCTAAGTCACCTGAAGATACACCCGGGGCTTAATTTGGATTTCTTTTCTATTGAGGAAATTTAATTTCATTTAATTTATTACATTTTTTTCTCTTTAAGAGAAAAGAGAAAATTGAAAATAAAAAATTCTATTATGATAAAATGGGGAAACCATTCATAAACTAATTTGTCAGTAATTTTTCTTTTTTCTTTTTTTCTTTTTTTGGCTCGAAAAATATTACACTTTCTTCAAAAATTAAATTGGCCATTATCCCCCTTAAAAATTTTATGTATGTTTACTCTAGGCATGTTTTTTCCACCATCACTTTAAATTTGCTTTCAGTTTTCGTTAGAGGAAAAATTGATCAAGTGAGTTAAAGTTAAGGTGGAAGACACAAGTAAGAATTTGGGTGGCGTCTACTGGCGACCAATACACGACGGAGACGCCTGTCAACTTAACTCGAATTCCATTTAAACTACACCTTCCTACCCTTCTTGCAACTCCTAATGATATTTTATTGCTTTAACCATCAAGCAAAATCTCCATTTTAAATTTTTCTTGTTAAAGTGTACAATTTGTTTGAATTTCATGGTAATTTGAATTTATGGCGGTGACTTTTTTCAGTAAATAGCAATTATACGTTAAAGTGTTTGTGATACAAAAAAAATCTTTACTTTTCCACCGAAAATGCGAGAATTACTAACTTGGCTATGTTTTATGCATTGTTTGCTTCGTACCAAAAATATTTTATTAAATGGAAAGTGGGAGTTTTGAATGTTCGATTTGTGCAAAGTAACTCGCAAACTGTACCGGAATTTGAATTGTTATTATTTACTATGTACGAAGCGTTTTAACAACTGATAAAAGTGTATTAAAGAGGCTTTGCTTTGCAGTTTTCGTGAGAATTAACCATTGCAAATGTGTTGTGGTTTAATTAGGGACAACTGCAATGAGAATGGACTCAACTAAACTGTTTTTAATTTCTTTTATGGAGCTCTGGGTAATTCGTTTTGTTATTATTAACAGCAGAAGCTCTTGGTTAAAAGAATTATAGTGTTAAAAAATTGATTTTTTAAAGGAAAGTAATTGTTTTTTAAATACGAGTGCACGTAACGTAATTTTTTCTAAATTTCTGATTTTTTAACATTTTCTATTGCTGTTGCAGCTTTAAGCTACTTATCTTCACTTAAATTCGTTTTCAGTTCCCTGATTTTGTTTATGCTGATGCAAACGAATGAGATAAGCAGAAATAGTGTAATTATTAATTAATCCACAGTGAGTTAAAAATCGAGTTAACTAATCAGTCAATTAAAAAGTTGACATTATTTACATTGAGCTAGATGAAACTTATTTTTAAAAGTTTTATAGGTTTGTCTTTTAAAGTGATAAATTTATTATAACATTCTGACTTTGTGGAAATTCTTATTTATGATTCTTAATTTACCTCAGATTTTATAATTTTTATGCAATTTACAAAACTTAACAGCTTTTTTTGCTTCATAGTGAATTTATTACTGTTATCCATTACAAATTAAAGCTTCAATTTAATTAAAAATTTAATCCCTATTTGGATTATTTGAGATTATTTGGATTATTGTTATATTTGACTTGTAATGGGAAATTATATTGGGTTCCAATAGGATAGGAAATCAGTTAGTTTTTAAATTAACAATATAATACACTTTAAGCGTGAAGACTTTGAAGGAGTCACATAGTGTTTAATTTAAAGAACAAGCGAGTCGATTATTTATTTATTTGATTTCTTATTTAGAGGATGGAGTTGCGATATTGGTCTCTCGAGAAAATTAAAAATAAAAGAATTTTCTTAACAACTTCGTAAACTATTGTTGTAACGTCTTAAAAATAATTATAGATCTTGTTCCATGGCCTAGCGTTCAGTCCTTTGAAATTTTTAATGAGGTGTAATTTTTTAATGATAATATTTACATTGCTTTTATCATAAATGTGATCTCCGAATTAAAATATCTTAACTCATTCATGAGCATTGCTAATTAAATGACGACGAACTTGGCTACTATTTAAAGAACTTAGCTGATAGTTCAGGGAATAGTTGATGAATTCTCACTACATTCCTGTATGACACACAAAATGCTTAATTCTTAACGGTTCAAATTTATCTCTTTGACAATGGGTGGCGCCGACTGGTGGCCAAATTCCAACAAGTCTGGCACTTGATTCAACAATGGCCTATTTCATCGCTCAGACAGGTTTTTTCCCCCTTTTACATTTTAATTTTTTTTTTCTATAGCCCTACCTTTTTTTAGAATTACACCTGATGAGCGACATTGAGAATAACTTGTCTTCGTCTTTCTTAAATCCGTTGTATACAACTGTTGTAAAGTACTTTTCTAAGAATTAATGGAACCTCTTTACAGCGAAAAGCGAGAAAAGGCGGTTTTGAAGTTGTAAACAAATTGAAGAAGGTTGTAGTAACGAGGTTTGCAAGCCGAGAAACGAATTAATGACAAGTCAGACAGGGTGGGGAATGCGAACAAATTAAAACGAACGTAATTCTCGGATTGGAAGGACGAATTACATGACCATTCTCTTCTTTTCAATCTTTTTTCATTTCCTGAGTCCATCGCTTATTTACTCAAGGAAAAGTCGTGTTAGTGACACTCGCAAAAATGTCAAAGGGTTATTGTACATTATGTGATTGGCGTCATACATTATCTCTCATCTGCATTTTTATACTCATCGGATGCCAAAAATAAAATACTGATGTGAGCGAAGTGGAATTTGTCCTGGTATCAGGGTCATATTGTAATGGGTGACCGTAGAAGAAGAAAAAAAGTAGGACATTTTTAGATTTTTATAGATGATTTATTTAGATATCATTTAGAGAGTAATTAAGGAAATTTAGTGCCATTTAAAAAAAATAGAAATATTTTTAAAATCAAATTTAAAAAAATTAAGAAAATGGAAGATTGTAAATCACAATAGAAAGGAGTGTCATCAAATCATTTTAAAGGAAACAAGGTCTACGAGGTGAGGTTTACCTGGGAAAATTAAAAATAGCCCTAATAAAACATTGTTGTGAAAATAATTTACTGCCAAATTGTCGTTTTAAAACGGACTTCCTTAGACTAATAATGTATTAATTTCAAATATTTTATTTCAAATAATTCAAATACATTCTTGGAGTTCATTGTAGATTGTTTTTTGGAAATTACATTTTTTTAATTTTTTTAATATGTTACTATGGAGATATTTCTATTTGTTTGCGCCCCATATACCATATTCACAGCTTAAAGATTTTTAGGAAAATTTTAATTAAATTAAAATTTCTATGCCCCATCAGTGGAAATTCCATGCTATCCAAGCTCTATGAAATAATCGTATTTCATTTTTACAGTCGGATAGCTTCCTCAAGAAAATTCCAGAGTGGATGCAAATCTCGCTACTATGGTAGCCTCTGGTATTCATGGCTATCATATTTCTTCAATAATTCCTATACTCTGAAAATCTCCATCCAAACCTATATCAATTTAATTTTGTATTAATTTGTTGCTCTTTCTTTAATTTTAAAGATTTAATTTTATAATATAAATATTAAAGCTTAAACTATATTCAGTATATTATTTTGAGATGCATCACGTAACATTTCAAACTAGGTAAATATTAAAATATACTTTAGGTTTCACAAATTTGCATATTTTAAGTTTCATTTTGAAAATGTATTACAAAACATTTTTCTAGTCCGTGTGGGTTTAACCCTGGCACAGTATACAATTGGAGCACGCCCTATCCTATGCAAATTCATGTTTTTGGAAGGGTTAAAATTGTTAAAATAATCCGTGAAATGAATTTTAATCACGCATTTTTTAAAAAAAATTCAATTTAAAAATTTAAATGTTTTGTTAACTTAAAGCTGAAGTATCTAAATTCTATTTTCTTTAACAGAATTCGCTGCACTTTTAACGGGACTTGGAATGAATCCTCCAGTGGCCACGTCCTACACTGGACATGCACGGTTGACATTCTCCAAAAAGAATTTACATTACTCCATTTATCTTGGCAGGTAAGAGATAAACTTCAGTAAAGTCGATGCGCGAATGAGTTTTCTAAATGCTCGTAGCATTTAGATTATATACCTAAGTACAAATAAAATGTAAAATTTATGCTAACTGATGTCAGTTTTACAATGGTGCGAACAAATGGACTTGCACTGGGTGTTTGGAAAACGTAGAAAATGAATGAATTGCAGCTGGTTGTATATGTGCTTTCCGGGTTTTGTGCTCGTAGCAAACTGTTGCCATGGCGACAACATTACCTAATGCATTCAGATTTATTTCTAAACGGACAGCTTCATCCAATTCGAGAAATAAAATGGGTTTTTATGCTGCCTTTAAATGTTTGCGACGTTATTTCTTTTGTTTTTGTTATTTAATTTCTGTAGCGGGAATGAAATGTTGAAATCAAGAGACTGCACTTTGAAACGGAAAGAAATGAATGTCCGAAATAAATTTAAAAAATATTAATTTTGGAAGTGGGCCCGTTCTTAAAGTTGCTTTTTTTATTTATTTTTTCCCTTCCTTTGGATCCCATAGGATTAACTAGCTTTTTTTTTTCATTTTGCGGCTAACCTTACCATACTGCTTTAGTACATGTGTGGTGCAGTGAAACCGTATTGAACAAACGATGGGCGTCAGCAGTCTTGAGATTGAAACGATGCAAGTTTTTTTTAAAGGGCACTTTATAGAATTTTAAAAAAGAAGGACGAAACACAATTTGGAGAAAGAATTATGTGGGGATAGGAAAAAAAAGTCAAGTTCAAAACTACTATCATAAACAATTTAGTTTTATTAAAAATACTTTTGGGCTTTGTGCGTTTTATCTGTTACTCGCTATTATTTTTTTAAGGCTTCGAGTAATATTTCTGCTTGAAAAATAAATTAAATCAGGAACTTTGTCAAAGTAAAGCCTGTTGGGATTACAGCGAATACTTGTACTAAGTGCAAAGCTTGAGGTACGACGTAATTCCTTTAACTTTTTTTCTTCTAATGAAATAATTGATGTGCATTTCTTTTTCGTTTTAATAAGATTTTTTTTACGTTGGGAAATCTGATGTGTAAATATTTGTAGTTTTAAAGAATAATACAAATTGCGACAGCTCTTTTTAATTACACATTTCTTAAAGCAAACAGTTGTACCTAATTAAAGATTTGACGATTCAATCAAAATGTGTTTCTGAGCTTGAACATTGAGCTCTTAACACGAGTTTTAATGATATTTTCTGCTGCTTACGTCGCTTAACGGTAATGTTTGGTAAAATTAGGTTAGTCGAGAATTCAACTACCTATAGCTAATGGTTTTTCTCTCGAGATGGCATTGATCTCGCAAGTGAATGTGATATTTGCGTCTGAATGGGTATTCATGTTAGCCTTTCATTGCAGATTCACTTTTGCTATAAATTTATGTTTATGTACGCTTTAAAGCCTTGTTGTGAGTTAGGAAATAAAAATAAAGTTAAAAAAATATTTTAACGATCAATCTCTCCAACTTTGCTCGTTTCTAGCGTTTTTGCATTCAAGGAAAATCAAACGTGCATGTGATATGGCCGCTGCTTTTTCATGTTATGCAATTTTCAGTTGCAATCTGACAGGGGAATCGCTTATTGTAAGAAAGAAATGGAAGACGAGGGGAATCTTCATGCTAGTAAGAAATGAGAAGGAAATGTTTGGAAGAGTGTAGTACGAATTTAAATGCGAAAATATTGTGGTTGTCTGATTTTATTTTTACCTGTCTCATTTCCGGCGCGAATTGTAAGTTATTTTGGGAAAATTTCGAAAAAATTTTGTTTACAATTTTTTTGGGGATTATTGACAAATAAAAATTATTTCGCAACTAAATATGAAATTTTATCTTAATCTTAACTTAATTATCAAAAATTATCAATCATTTAAGTCGAGAACTTTCAAATTCAAAATAGATTTCATGCATCTAAGATTTCAGGAGTCGTTAATTAAATGAAATCGAATGCTTGTTTTTGAATGAAATCAAACAAAAAAAATTTGAATTGCGATAAAAAAAAATGAGCAGACCACGACATTAGCATTTGTAAATTGCTCTTATTAAATATTTACAAATTTCAGCATTTTTTCACTTCATTATAAACACTCTGTGATATACATTGAAATCCAACGGGAATTTAAGTAGAGCAGATTGAAGCTATGCACGCTAGAACATGCGAAGTTAATGACTATTAAATAAATTAGATTAGACGTATAAACACATCCTATAGATGGGCTGTTTGCGAAGCCGAGGATTTCACAGTAATTAATGCAAATTTTTTTGTTTGATATACATTTTTTTGACTGGATGCACTTTTCAATCTTAACGAAATGAATTTAAAGATTACCGAGCACTTAGGAGAATAAAAAACTCCTCAGTTAACTTTACTCATCAAACTTCATTCACGTTGTTTATTCGTTTTGCTTGCTTGCTTACTTGCTTGTCAAATTTTCAAATGGACAGCGTTTGCCCCGAGGCTAACCTTACATAATAGTGGTGTCCGGCGTTCGTGTGGCGTCTCTTTTTTTGCATCGGGCGTCCATTCGGCCCGTCACGCGCCTCTCAAAGGGACCTTGTCCAGAGGACCCTGGCGCCGCTTGGACGGAGCACGCGCCCACAACGCGTCACGATTCATCTCCCTCCCTACCGCTTTCCGGTATTTACGTCATTTCATATTTTTTCCCCTTTCGCCGTATCTGATAACTTTCCAATTTTTTTGTGCTTTCTTGTATTTTGACAGTGAGTTTTTTTCTGATTATCTAAGTGCAGAAATCGGTGACGCGAGAGACGTTTTCACAGTTATCTAAAAATGATGAAGATTTAACTGTGTTCCTAACTTTGAGTGTTTTTAAAGCGGAACCGGAGTAATTCAGGAAGCCATGTTTTATTTGTACAACATACTTTGAACATTAAAGGCAAAAATGTCGGCTTTCTTTTACCTTAATGCAATATGCGGCTCTTTTTGCATTGCACACAGCACGAAATTTTTAAACAGGCTTTTAAGCTTCTTTAAATGTTATCTTTTGTACCACAAAGCTTTTAAATTTTTAAGTCACAAAAATTGAATTAAATGTTAATGTGTTCTCTTTTTTTTTTTTAAAGACACGAACAACTGTCTCACGTGAGATTTGTCAATTCATCCGGCCAAATATTAGAGGAACTTGAAGTGGATCCTGATGCAGTGAGAGCTAAATCTTATAAGGTAAATAAAGAATTCTATGAATCATTTGCAAAGATAAGAAAATTCCTGACGTCGAACTATTATAAACAAAAAAGCTTAAAAATGTTTTTGGTTTACATTTTTTTCATGTTAATTTAACAGTTTTTGATGGCTAATTACCGAGATGCTTATCGAATTAGGTCAGTCTTACACCCAATGTCCAGTCTTCTGCTTTCTTTTATGGTTGTAATTCGTGCAACTCGTAAAGTTAATGCAATTTAATGGTCTTTTTTAAGAATTGAAATTTGATGGAGAAAAAAAAGTATGAAGGTTTTAAGAAGTAAATCTAGAAGAAATGTCAATAGATTATTAATTTAAAAATAATTCTAGGAGAAGATGCATTAGTTGTTTTTTTCCTTCTTTTATGGGAATTAGAAGTTAGAGAGGAAAAAATAATCTGAAATGGCACTTTTTAATATCTTATATTGATTATTTTTGGCATTGAGTTGACTAAGATTAAGGATGAGCTGCCAAGAACATCAGAATTGATTTTTAAGTTCATCAGCAATTCTTTAAGGTAATTTCAGGGCATGCGGGAATTTCCTGTCGTAAAAAGTTTAATACCAAATTAATTTCAAATAAAACAATAATTTATGAACCCATCTAAACCAATTACCACTATAATTTTTGTCTTCATATCCAGATGCATAAATAAGGACTAATTTAAAGCAAAAATAAAATTGCAGACAAATTTCTTTTTTTTCCAAAATTTATTAATTTTTTTTGATAAATTACATTTTTTCCCCTTCATAAATATGTTTCTTGATTCGTGACACTAGCATTTCAATGCTAAATGGTTTGGTCATCCGCCATTTTATGCCTAGCTAACCTTGAGTTTATCTGTGGGAAAGAGAAGATTCCTGACTTGTGGGCATGATAACTTTTTTAACACTGCTCATTTGCATGAAAAAACTATCAATTAGCCTCATAAATTATTGCTGAAAGATTATTTTTATTTTTCCACCACCAATTAACCTATATTTTCTCCTTTTTTAAATTTTTGCATAATTTATCGTTTAAACATTAAACTCTTGTGTTGAATGCAGGAATAGGCTTCTTAAAGATTGAAAAAATATTTTTCGAAAAAAAGTTTAGATTGATCGATAAGTAAATTATTAGATACACATCCAACAATTTTAAAGGTAATCATTTATTTGTGCTTGGTTTTCTTTACTGTTATTGTTGCAGTTGTCACAGCCCTTCAAACTGTCAAGAGATTTCCTGCAGTGAATTGTAAGGAGCAACTAGCTTTTACAGCTGTCAGAAAGGTCTCAATCTTTTCGGTGACAATTGTAATACAGTTTATCAGTTATCTTATCGAAAATAAGAGGAAAAGTCACAACAACTCGAGGAAAAATGTTAAATTTTTTTTTTTTACCGTAATAAAGGGAATTTAAAGAAAAAAATTGATAAAAAATTGGGGAAAATGCAAACTTTATGTTTTTTAAAAAATCATCATCTTTACTTTTTACATTTAAATTTAAATTGCGTAGTTAGCTCAAATAATGAGATTTTTCATGCGAAAGATATGGTGCTTACAAAAGCCCCCGCATATCTGTTGACATTTAAGGATAGCAAAATAATTTTTAAAACATTGAAAGCCATTCCTGTGTTTTCGTCTCAAGCTTGTTTACGATTTCAGTAGGCATTAATATTAATTTCTATTATTTCAAAACATTAATCGTGAAAGGGATTAAGGAAAAAAGAATTGTCAATATCCAACCTTATAAGGTCTCGTGACAGCCATACACTCACTTAAGTCGACCTCTATTTGATTAAAGGTGACATATATGGGAAAGCCGTAAAATTGAATCAAATAAACGACACTGTATCGAACCATCGCCTTTCGACTCCATTAATGGATTGGCGGTATTTGAGACAGGCATTTTCTACAACAACACAGCTAGTCTTCACTAAGAGCGAATATGCATTAGTATTATTTCAAAACAGCAAATTTGGCCGATTGGAAAGACCACTTATTCGAGTTTAATTGAGCAAACGAGATATGGAAAATTTAAATTCATCGCCTGGCAGACGCAATCTCTAACCGTTGTCGTGGCAACACTGCAACATCACGAAGATAATAAATAGTATCACGAGGAGAACTCCAGCATCATCTTGGCTGAACCCTCCCATCCGAGATTCGCTCGAGGTCGTAACCCATTGTGCCCTATCAAGCTAGGCGTCTGTATCAACTTTGGCTTAAATGGTGTGTGCGTTCACTTTACTCTTAAGCCTAATTTCCGGATTTTGAGAACTTTGCAACAAATAGTTCTGTAATTGGAGTTCTAAACCGATCTCCCCATGCCGCTTCTTCCACTCTGATAATCCTCCAGACAGTTAATTTGCGATAATTAAATTATCATTTGCATCATTTGCTACGCTTGAGAGCTTTCCTCTCCTCGGGCTGGAGGAAATTACACAAAACATATACACATTGCACACTTAGGAAAATGCAATTCGTTAAAAAATGGAGATAAAAGCTTAGTAACCCATTTAGTTCTAATCTCCTCAAATAATGAGATAAGTGATGTCTAATACATCACGTCAAGAAATAGAATGAAACATGGTTTTCTGAACCGAAGCAAAATATTAATGCTCGTCTAAATCAACATCTAGGAGGACGCAATAGTGACGCGAGATAACTAATTACAGCAAAACAATCAATGTTGTTGGCTATTTGTTCTGGTTTTCATTCGCTGATTGGTTTTGACCTCAAGGGCACGTCTAGTCTGACAACAACCAGTTTAACTCGAGTTGTCGATGCACTAAAAGTTTAATTTTAAAATGCAGTGCTATTAAAAACAAATAAAAAAAATTTTTGCTTTTTAACTGTATTATTTCAAGAGACAGAATAGGAAACTGTAGAAATTTTAGAAGAAAAAAAAATTAATTAATTGATAACCGAAGCACATTTGCGTTCCTGTTTATATTCGTAAATAACTGCAGAGAAAAATCTCATAAGTTGATGATAAATTACTCGCAAAATGAACTTTAACATCCTCCTCTTTCTACCTATCAGCTAATAAACTTTAAAAGGATACATTTTACTCTTTTTTTGATTAAAAAAAATTGAAGAAGAGAGCTGCAAATCTTTTTTACTTATTTTTCAGTAGAATTTGCAAGAATTTGTTAGCTTAAAAAGCAAACAGAATTACACTTTGATCCAAGTGATTATACCCTGTGGCGTGTGGCAGTCCATTTACAAGGATTAAGTTACAAGCCAAAGGATATTCTTCGCTTTCATACTTTGTATTGTTTACTCAGATTTAAAGCTGAACGAGTATCAAGTTATAAGGTTCTAGCTGCGTATAATCGTCTGTCAAATATGTCAAATAATAATTTAATAATGGGGCGCTGAAGGTAGATCATTATTAAAAGATACTGGCAAGTTTTTAGTGTTTGCTTATGATTAATGAATTGCCGCGAATACAACTTTTATTGTAACTATTAATTACAACCGGTGGATAAATGTCAGGGTGGCTTACCTTGTCAAATTAAAGATTACAATCGTTTATTCAATTATTTCTAAAACATTAAACCAGTGATAAAAAACAAAAAGGTAGAACTTAACCAGTTTGTAACCTTGATTCGAAGATAACGTCAATCTTGACTGCACGTGCAGTATTTTCAACAAAATTTGTTTTTGCTCTGCTTGAAATACCTCCAGAGTAAAGCCGTTCCTTATTCAAATATTGACTGAAATTATTTGAAAAGTTACGGCCATGTTAGCGTGGACACAAGTCATTACAAGAGCTTAAACATGTCACATGACCACAATTTACAACTAAAGCCATATATAAAACGTACTTTTTCCTACAAAAACGAGTTTTCCTAAAAGGGTGAAAAAGCCCCTGTGCCATAGTACGTGACCTGAATGTGGCACGTCATTTCGCGAGTGTAACCATCAACCTTGCTGTAACGAACAGTGGATTCATGGCAGGAATAACTATAATATTTCTTGCAACGTATTATTATCATTAACGACACATTTTATGACGAAAAAAGTGATTGATCTTTATTTTCATTAGTTCTTTACTTCTTTTAATTTTTGCTTGTGTTGTCGTTGGACCTTAAACCATATTTCATTAAGTTTTTTCTAACGAAAGGAGAACAAGTAAACAAGTGACCTGGAGCTACACCTGAAATGTTGTCCCCAGAGTAGACGAGCTAATTAGCTTCAATAGTGGGTGCCTGTTTGTTATTCCATCTACAACACCTTTCTTCGCTTCTGTGTGCCATTAATTCGAGTCTGGTGCGCGAGAGTGAGTGTTTTTAAAGAGCGCCACACAACTGCCCCGGGTGCAATGAAAAACTCCTAAGTAAAAGTGTTGTTAATGTTTAAAATAAAAAACAATAGCGGTTTATTGTGCATCTAACTTCATATGAGGCGTAGAAATGTCTCCCCGCGCTGTTTGCATGCTACAGATTAAATGACCCCACATGAGATGTTTATGTGGAAATGAGATTAAAGAGGTTGTAGTTGAAGGGTAATTGGTTTAGTAACTTTAAGTAAGGGCAAAAAAATATTACTTTTTCGCCATTGAGCCAATATTACTTAAAGAAAATGACTTTTTTTTCATTTTCTACTGAAAAAGCGTGGAATTTCTTGACACAATTTAAAGGAAACGTAATTCTCTTTGAGATTTATTTCAGACCATTTTTGTTTTTATTTTAAAATGTTTTCTTTGTTTACTGAAAAAATAATGCTGTGAAAAATTCTGAGCACTTTTCCTCCCTTTATTGTCTTAACCCTTAATGGCATAGCTGTGCTCTAAATTTCATCTTCCCTCCTACCTTATTCATTCATACTTTAATTCTATGGCAACGGTTCCCATGGCAACACACTTGAATGAAAGTCCCTTATTTTATCAAGATGATGCGCTCTGATTTTGTTCATTTGACATCTTATATTGCAAAGAATTGCCGCCTTATAACAGATGTTGCCATCTTATGTACGGTGCAATCTAAAACCGCAATTTAATGCATGAACGTTGGCATGCATGCTTGAGGAAGTGAAAGGCGTTGGCATGCTTGCGCCAACGTCTTGAGACGACTGTTCGTGCATCCAAGCATTAATGCAAAGAAACGCCTGTGTCCTTCACTTTCCGGATCTTCGACTTCCGGAATGAAGATCTCTCTTTTGCATGTTAAAGCAACAAGTAAAGCTTTTCTAAATTCAAACTTAAAAACTTTTTTATCGATTATGTGCAGTCACAATTAATAAAAATCGTAATTGAAACGTGAAGGGTTTATGAGGGTATGAAGAGTTAAATGAGTGTCATTGTATTACTTTTTATCACAGATTTTTGCTTTTTATTTATTAAAACTTGATTAATAATAATTTGTAAATTATTATTTTAAAAAAAAATTGGATTTGCCAGATTCAACTTGTCACGTGGTTTTTATCAAACTGCAAAGGAAAAACCTGAACGAAACGGCGACCGGAAGCAACGGGAGAACGAATGTACTTTAAAGCAATGCCAATTTCTGATATTTAAAGGAATGAGCTGAGAAACTTTTGCAACTTTTATTTTTATTTATACAAATATATTTTCGTTTTTGCTATATTATGGTTACACCTTTATACATATGTATGAAAGATCTTAGGCCGTGGTGTGTTGGGGAGAATTTGACAGCAAGGGGAAACAGATAGTGTTAGAAGAGTGGCTACAATATAAATTATAAATGAGCTGTGCCACTACATGCAACATGGTTGCAATACGCGTGCATCTTTCGTCTTATATCATTTACGAAATTTCTAAGATATATATGACATCGTTTGGTGCTAAAAAGAACCATAAATTTTTTTTCACCCTCATTTCTTGTTAAATCCTTCTCTTTTTTTCACGTTATTGCTCCAGATTTGTGGCGTATGGAGAAAAATCCCGAAAATTTATCGCAAGTTGTTACGAGATGAGAAAATCCATCTGGAGTTGGCACAGACAAAAGATGCCGATGCGCTGATTAAAGGTGCCGTTATCCGATATCGATCACTCACTACAGGTAAGTTCATTAGACGCATTTCGGATCTCGTTTGATTTAATTTTTTTTTAAAAAGAATTTCTTTTAAATATCACAACAGAAACATTTAGTGCATTGCTACGGCCTCCTGATAGCATGCCCCAATTAGACGGTGCTGGAGGAATGGTCATAATATCATCGATGAGTACCACTGCTAGTATTGTGCATTTTCTAATTTCATTTAATGGAATTGTATCTGATTATGGTAAGAATATTTTTTATAAAAAAAATTTTTCTCATGTTTTCTTTTTTATCACGTTAAAGATGAAAATTTATATCATTATTTTGTTTTCGCTTGTAAAATGACACTTGGCGAGGTAAAAATAGGCGCAAATCCGCAATATGTAATTTTCCTTTCTCTCTCTCTCGTTTTGACCGAGAGCAAAGAAAGAAAAAAAGTTTTTGAACCAATCAATTTTTTTTCCATTCTCCTTAGAGTAGTTTTTGGATAGGAAAGAGGATAAGCGGAAGTGCTTTCAGCGTAAGTCGTTGGATTTGTGAGTGGTGATGGAAGAAGGTGATAACATCGCTGAAATTTGATCATTGGCCCGCAATCCAATTAAATTTAGGAGAAAGACAGACACGTCAAATTATACGTGCACTGTTTGATGGGATTGAAACTGATGACAGCATGCAAATTCTTGTTAATGTTTCGGTTGAAATATTGGCAGAATTTTTTACACGGAAAAAGGGAATTAAAATACAAATTTGGCAACAATAAAAAAATAAAGATTTATGGGATGAAAGGCGCTGAAAATGGATTTAAGAAAACCACTTTTAATCGGATTTCTTTACTAAAAGGGTTATTATTACCAAAATATATTTTGCAGGAAAAGTAACGGGAAAAAGTGGATTAAAAGCTGGCGTATTGAATAAAAATTCTTCAATCCAACGAATGAAAGGAAAATTTTTATAAAAATTTTGTCTTCACATTTTGTTGGCGTTTATTTCAATGAAAGCTGAGCTCTCTTCTGTTTAGTATGGGAGTAATGCTTCTGACAGTCGTCTTTTTATTACCATTTATTATTTTTGTATTGGACTGGGTGTAAAAATATTCTATTCGCAGGAATTGTGCAACTAACGAGATCTTGTTTTTAAGAGCAGTGCATTGCAGTGAAGCGACCCTCTTGTTCCAGGCGGAGCTTTTGTGGGTTGTGAGTGGAATTTTATTTGTGATGACAAATAATTGATGAGCACTTTCATACCATAAGGGGAAGAAAAGATAAAACACCATTCTTCACGAAACACTGTAGCGGTCAACTAGGTCAAAGGAATAAATTAGGCCTACGTGCAGCAGAGACCTGAAATCCGAACTTAAGAAAAAAAAATGTCAGATTTGTTCTAACTTTTCAGCGGTCACTTATGAGATAAGAAAGCTTATCTGTCGGTGACCTCGCCGGAGAGCAAGGCCATTATTTTAAGTGCGTGAAAATGTGTGCACTGTTGCATTGAGGATTGTGTGAACAATTGAAGCGACGTGTGCCGATGCATTGGGTGTTGAGTGATTCGAGGGATGAAACTGATGCGAAAAATCAAAATGACAACTCGTTCAGTACCAATTTGTTATTACATCCGTATCTTTCCGAGTCAATGTTACAATGTCACGAGGGTCACACGCGAGTTGACAAGGAATGGATTCGTTGTCATGGAAACAGAAAATGTAACTTTAACTAAATTGCAATTGGATGCAACTTGGAAAGCGGAAATGAGGAAAACACTATCCTCAACTCGAGACCAATTTTTCAGATTTGAAAGTAAAAAAGAATTGCAAAGGTTTCAAATTAGATCGAGTAAAGGTCATTGTTAACGTCATTTTCGTGTGACCTCTAGTGAGGGTGATTCGTGATTCCCTTGGGTAATGCACATCTGGTAAGAATACGAAGACGAGGAGATTGGTTTCTATTTATCGAAGTTAGGATGAGGAGAAATTGGAAAAGCGCCTTTACCGAACTTGCCAAATCGCTTCATTCTGCCGTTTGCAGTTTATCAAGTGCAAATAAGGGGTGAAAAAAAAATTTTTTTTTATTGCATTGGGGAAAATTGATCGAAAATTCTTTTTGTTTTATCGGTTTTTTCCCTCCGTGACACATGTAAATAGATTTAAAACTGTTGAAATGTTATTATTTTAAGTTTTCTTTCTGGTTCTTTTACCAGTCATGTCTTTTATTTTGACGGAAAGAAAAGATTTTTAGACTAGTTTTATTTATTCAGAAAAGACCGACACAGAGTTCATGTTTATTTTTTTTATTCCATTTAGAATTTTAAATCAAATGTCAAATTAAAAAGTGATCGTATCGCATTTCTTGCAGACATTGCTGGGTTACCAATGATATTTAAGGCAGTATCCGAAGACAAGCCAAACA